>JAENPR010001284.1:0-178472 GCA_018135685.1 Themeda triandra | reverse complement strand
CGTTGGCCCGGCGCTTTGTAAATCCATGATTTACCCATCGAAAACGCGAACTTCTCCACCATGCTATCCCACAAGTATACCAACTTGACCACCATAGATAGCATGTTTCCAACAACAATTTGCATCCGGCGCAATGGAAAATATGCCTCCAATTTTCCCGAAAGCGCTTAATCCCGCCTACGCAAGCTCGGCGGGAGGGAGAGAGGGACCCAAGCCCAACTCAACCCTACAAACTACAGCGAAACATTCGCCACCTTGTAAATGTGCCAACACCACCAAGTGTACAACTCCATGTGCTTGTGTGTTAGCATTTTCAGAATCATTTTCAAAGGATTTTCTCTTCAACTCACCACGCCACTCGATCCTAGCACATCGCAATGTTAGATCGCTCAAGTGGCACTAGATGACCGATATGCAAACACGATTACCCCTCTTGATAGTACGGCCATCTATCCTAAATCCGGTCAAGTACTTTCTACTCAACCTTAGACCGGTGAAATGAAATGCCCTAGGTTATACCTTTGCCTTGCGCATTTCCATCTCCACCGTCTTCCTTCATTGTGCCAATGCAACAACATGCACCGACACGATCATCAAATGATATGATCCACTTCATATCATCATGTGACACTCTTGGTCCATCGATCTTGACCTCACTTGCTCTTCACCGTTGCGTCGGTCCATCGGCGCCAAGTCTTGCCCAAGCTTCACCATCGCATGGTCCTTCGCTTCGCAGCCTCAACTTGCCCTTCACACTTGCAACCGGTCCATCAAGCCAAGCCTCATCTTGATCTTCACCTCTTGGTCACATGACTCCATGTCATGTCTCATTTGCAATGAGCTCCTTTATCAACTCATGTGTTGAGCCTCACAACATCTCCAAGCCATCTCCACCATGGCATATGTTGCTCACACACATATACCTGTGAACTAACTCCTGTGTATCTCAACCATCACACATGTTAGTCCACCTAAAGTTGTCACTCAATTATCAAAACCAAACAAGGGCCTTTCAGGCCTCATTGTTAACAGGCCTCGTGCTCTTTTCTAGGCCCAATGAGTAATTGAGTTCGAAGTAGAATCTGTCTTATCTATCCATTTTATACTCTATTAATGCACCATCTTTTTTTCATATGTTCACACAAGAAAATATCCCTGACTGAGAAGGCTACCATCCATCCTCTCAAAAAAATATACATAGAAAAACAACACCTTTAAAATAAACTGTTCAGATCTAGTCTAAGTCTTCTCTCTCCTTAAGCGTGGATCTGGAGTGCCTCAAATCCACCTCCCCACGCCCACGGCACACAGCTGCCTAGGACCTTGAACCACAGGCAGGGTTCGATCCCTGGCAACGGATCCTAAGCAAACCAGTCATCCCGTGCAAACTTGTAAACTAATGATCTGAGTCCTAGAATCGTCATCCGATGGCGGTACATAGAGGTGGGATCTTTTTACATTTTAACTCCCGCCTGCCTTCAACTAATCCTATTTTTTTTCACGTAGCCCCTCCCTCCGTAACTCTCCGTTGGTCGTCTCTGTTCCGCCTCCGTTGTCCACGATCGCGCGAGATAGGTCATCGCCGTCGCCGGCTGGACCGCCGCCCCATCAGGTCGCGCGAGATAGGCTGGACACCCGCCTGGACCTGCGATCGCCTCGCCTCGCCTCACCTGGACCTTCGTCCGCTCGTCTGATGCACCAGCCCTCCGCCTCCGCTCGTCTGCTGCGAGATAGGGCTGTGTGTTTCACGTGATGATGGAGCCAGTCAGCAGCGTCCACCACGATGATGGACCCCCGTCCGACGGCCGGCGCCGTTCAGAGTAGCAGCTTGGCAAGCAACGTGAATTGCTTTTCTTCAATATTGATCGGCAAGCAACTGAAATGGACAGGAGCTCCTGTTCTTGGACGGCGACGCTGACCAGCGGGAGGCAGAGGAGCAGCAGGCGCAGCGCCAGGCACGACGCGGGCACACCGGCTGAGGAGAGGCGGCAGGAGAGCGCGGGCGGCGTCCAGGCGGCACTTCGTTCGCGAGTACCGGCGGCGCTTCGTTCAGGCGGTGCTTCATTGGCGTAGCGATTTTGTCCTCACGCGATGCCCTAGCGATCGATCGATCTCGTGTGACGGAGGTCTAGACGGAATCGATCGGACCTGAGACGGAGGGAGGGGCTACGTGAAAAAAATAGGATTAGTTGAAGGCAGGCGGGAGTTGAAATGTAAAAAGATCCCACCTCTATGTACCGCCATCGGATGACGATCTTAGGACTTAAATCATTAGTTTACAAGTTTGCACGGGATGTCTAGTTTGCATAGGATCCGTTGCCTCGATGCCTGGGGTCATTTTTTCCCGTCTATTATTCACTCGAGAGACGAGAGACTACGAAAAGAAAAAAAACACACGCAGACTTCCGCCGCCGCCTAGGGTTGGCCGGCCGCCGCCAGGCTGATCCGACCGCCGGCGCCGTGGGGAGGACGCGGGTATGGTCGCCGCTCCCAGCGTCGGCCATGGTCACGTGTGTGGTGGCGGATGTGGCCTTGCTGGCTGTGGTTCCTCACGTTCGTCGCGTCCGATGGAGGCGGCTCCGAGTTCCTCTTGGCGGCGCGGGGCGGACATGGTGGCTGGGCCGACGCACGCGGTGGCTGCCGCAGCCCGGACGCCCATCACCGCGAGGAACGGCGAACACCACCGCGGCCACGACCTTCGCCATTCCGGCCTCCCAGTGCCCTGGACGTCGGCGTCTGTCCACCCTGCGCGGCAGGTTGCTGCGCTCCTCCACAGCTATGGGCGGCCCCTGTGCGCGTCCAGCTTCGGGCTGTGGCTGCGCCTTGAGCTCTGCCCTGCACACGCCTGTCCGTCTACGGCCGGCCGGCCCCTGCGCACGAGTGGCTGCGGGACGTGGCCTTCGCCTTACACACTGCCCCTAGGCCAGTGCGTGGTCACGATCCTGGAGAGCAGGCAAGCAGCTGCCTCTAGGCCAAGCCACAAGGTAATCCACCATGCCCAGCCTGCAGGTTAGGTATTTGTGTTTATGCCTAGCCCACAATGAAAGCAGGATTAGTGAATAAAAAGTTTAGTTGTGTGCAACAATGATCCATCGACTTTAGTTTGCATTATTGTGGGTTCAGGTAGTTGTGAATCTAAACGTGGATATCTCATGCCCCCCTTACTCATTGTTGGCTTGTGCTCTGATTATGTCTAGGTATATGAAAGGGATAATCAATCAACTTGGCCTCGCTGTTTGAGAAGATACTGTTGGTAAGATCATCTGCTCTTGGATCATTTCTTGAATTTAGGAATTATGCAATGATTCTGCAGTAATAATATGTATCTAGCTAAAATGTCTCTTGATTTTGTTAAATTTGCTATGTATTGGAATTATCATGCTCATTGAACATTGTAGCAACCTTCTTCAGGGATGGTTCTGAGCCTAGGCTAGGGGCAGTTGCAACTGGTCTCATGTTGATGCCACTCCAATCTCATACAAATTTGATGGTGGTGTTGGAATTTTGGGTGCTATTGATGCCACCGTCAGTTGCGTGGTGCGCCACCTAAGGCAGGATTTCCCTTCCCATTGCAGCCGCCGCCGCCGCCGCCGCTGCCTCCAATTGATGGATTTTGGCCCAGATCTCGCTCTAGCAGTGGAGCAGGCCAGTCCCCGTGAGGAAATGTACCAGCAAATATGTGGTAATCTCATGTGTCTTGTTCGAATTAATTTCTGGTTGTCTCTCCTAATTATGTTACTTATCTCCTATGATCTGTTTGATGAATTGCAGTAACAGCCTTGTAGTTCTGCTGCAAATTCAGTTTAAGTGAATGTTAACATAATACAGTTAATCTTATTTTATTAATTACTTGGATCCTCACAGAACAGACTAGACACCCTTCAGATTCAGATAGCAATGATATTTTTTGTAGCAAATTCAGACAGCAATGTTGTATGCACTAGAAAATTCAGAAAACTTGCAGTATAAGTCTGAATACAGTAACTTGGTACATGCATATGCTTCTACTTGCAATTTATTGACGGATTCCTTGGTGTGAACCTGATGCTATGCGCTCCTGGATTCTTTGGTCTTTAGTGAATCTCAATTATCTTTAGCTAATCGCTGGTGAAGTAGTGAACCTGAGAGCTGAGACTATGGTCCTGAAACTTGTTAATCGTTGGTCAGTATCAAATATAGCTGCTGAAACCTGATGCCTGTGTTTTCTTTTCATTTTTAGTTAATCGTTGTTATCTGAACCTGATTTTATCTTGCTTGTAGTTTCTTGATACAGGTTGCTCCAGTTTCTTGATCCAGCTGAGGGCAAGTTGATGGCAAAGGACTTGATCCTCTCAGCTATTATGTCCTTGGCTGAGACCAACAATGGAAGGAAGAACATTGTGACATCTGACATCAGAGAATTTTTGCAGCCTGAAAGAGCTGGTGGACTGATATATATTCAGTGTCCTCATGTGTGAACCTGATATTCAGCTGTCCTAAAACCTGACGTGTGAAGCTTTGCAATGGCCGAATGCATCTATTCAAATGGCCATATAGTTTACTTGGTACATTGGATCACAAGACCATTGTACATTAAATGTTGTATGTTGTCTTTGAAATTGTGAAATGAAACTCCCTAATTGAGAGAGGCAGTTTCATTTCTCAATCTCAGTCGATGTGGCAGTTTTGGGAATAGGAAAGTGAAACCCCTCACTGAGACTGGCCTAAGGTGTTTTCATCCTTCCTGCAGCACCAAGGATAGGATGATCCTTTGTATTGCATTCTTTTACTGTTGTATAGTGTCGTAAGTGGATGCTTTCCTCTGTCTTTTCTGGATTGCCATGTATTGTGGCACGAAATCAGCTAAATTTTAGTTTGTTTGCAAAATGATTTAGTTAAAATGGAGATGTCTTCTCGAGTTCTTGTCACGGCCGGCGGCGTGGCGCAGATGCATATATTATCTTTTGGTTAGTTGAATCGTGTTCTAGATCACACCGTTGCGTTAAGACGAAAGCAATATACTAGTTACCTTTAATTAATTATTAATTAATTAATTACCCTCAAAGTTGGATACCATTTTTTGTTCCCCCAAAAGGCCACGTCGTTTGCTTTTCCTATCCATTCGATTACCAATCAACGCCCAGTGAAGCACCTGCTGCAGCCTACGGGAGACTTCTACGAAGTTCCTGAACCATTTACCCCATCCCCCCACGCTGCCAACGAAGGCCCCTTTGGATCCAAGTCGAAATTAGGATAGGAAAAGGGTAGGGATAGGAAAAGTATAGGAATTCATATGCTTTCCTGTAGGATTGAAAAACATAGGAAATTTTACTGTAGTTGTCATTTGGATGGAGACAGGAAATTTGTAGGAATAGCTATGCATCGGGAGTAGCAGCTCGTATGCTCGTACAATACGTTTCTGTGCCATGAGTAGGCAGGCTAGCTGTCTCTCTCCCACATGTATCGTTGTTGTGCGTTGTACCGGCTGCTAGCTCTATTCTTCTATGTGTAATTTATGTCCTATCCTCTGCTTTGCCTCGGTCCTACGCGAAAACAAGAGCTGCGACTGGATGTTTGCTTTCCTGTGTTTCTCCTACGAAACAGATGACAAAGGATTCTTTCCTCCAAAATTCCTACGGCACATTCCTATGAACCAAAAGGTGCTACAGTGACAATTCTTATGGAATCTAGAATCCTGCATTTCACCTATGAAATTCCTTTGATCCAGAGGAGCCCAAAAAGGTGAAAGAAGGGCCTCTCCGGCCGCACGCATGCCCCTGCGCCGTGCTGCGCTTCCTCCTCCGCCGCAGCAGCCATAGCGACCTTCTTCCTCCCTATATCCTTTGCGCCTCCCTCTGCCTCCGCCGTCCCCTCCGGCTCTCACCTCCTGCACTGCCTTCGCTCGCTATCGTGTCCGTCCCAGGGCCGCTCCCCGCACTGCCCACCAGAGCACCTGACCCAGTGCTGGCCCGCCGTCGTGCCTAGCACTAGGCCACCTGCGTGGCCGTGGGTCTCCTACGCGGCGCAAGTAAAGCCGCCCGAGTGAGCACCTCCCCACGCGGCGCTGATGACACCGGAGCCCTGATCTGCCGTCCACGGCGAGGTAAACTTCCATTTCATCTCTCTTGCGCTTCAATCTACTAGCATAGATGTCATGGTGGTGTGTCTTCGATTGCTTCTCCTTCATCTCTGAGCACCGTCACGTCCCCATCTGCTGTTTCCTTTAATTTGGTCTTCGTGTTCTGTGCCCTTCAAGTGCTCGATGAAATGACCAAAGGTGTGCTCTGCTTGCTAATTTTGTGTCAATTCGGCGCCTTACAATCATCTAACTATTCCTCTGTGTTACTTATGTATACCTTAACAGGTGCTACCTTTGCAGCTTCAGTATGCATGTACATAAATATCGATAGCTGAATAACGTTGGCTTGCAAACTCTACAGCGCGGAAGCAGTTCGTGGCCACATATAGGAGTAACCTGTTTCAACGTATAGAACAACATCTGTCCACCTAAACTCTGGTAATAATCATAGCGCGCACTCAGATGACAGACAACAGTGAACATATAAATTTGATTTATTTTGGCTACGGATGCTATGATGGCTAAACTACCATGAACGTACTGCGTATAGGCTTCACCATGCCGTAGCTATAATGATAATATATTTTAAGGATATCTAGCCAAGTATACAAAATAATGATATTATAGTGAGTTTACACATACTAATTTGGGAAGCTCCTTATTCAGGATATAATGGTGCATATTGGGAGCCTCCTTATGTTACAAATTTTAATTCTGTCTCTCGCTCGCTCCCACTCTTTCTCTCTCATGTTAAAACAATACTGGTATTTTTCTCAAATACACTGAATTACTGAAACATACTTTTAATCTCACATTCCAGACATGAAGGAACTTCGTCGAGTTGGAATGCCGCTGTCAAAGCTTGAGCATGCAGATTTGGGTCAGTGAGGAATCTTTGGCTATTTCTTCTTTCTATTTCCTTATATTTTTTTATCCCCAATTCGGATTTCAATAGTGGATGTGATAAACAACCAGCATTGTTCCTATAAAATAAAAAAAGGTGTAATCTTTGTCCATTTTCATCCGATTATATGCATTTCTGAGCAAAACAAGTCTTCGAATTTGACAATAAGAACAGCTTAATCTGAAAACTAAGTCTAAGGTGCACTACTGTCTATTGTTTGTAAATGCTTTTCAGTTTACTATTGAGATTGATGCTACCTGACGGAACTGTTACTTTGTCGAGTAAGCTCAACGTCTTCAATGCTGACAGCAACTTCGCATCTCATCCTGAACATTTGATGGCACCTACATGTGTATATGTCTCTCTCTCATGTTAAAACAGTATTGCTACTGAAACATAGTTTTATTCAGGCATGATCTAATGGTCTCACAGTAGCTATTCGAATGGCTTGGATATATTGGAAGACATTCTTTGGCAGCACTGTTACATGCAATCCTATTATATTTATTGCCAGGATCTTAACCTGTACTCACCAAATGATGTTAGATGGCAAAACATTTGGTATTTATGGACTAAATTACGGCGACCAAATGTGATCAATAATACCTCACCAATATAATTTCCTTTGTTTCTACTTCCAGGTCATAAGATTCTTTTACCATGTCCACCTTACGTACAACAAGATTATTTCACAGCTTTACGTTATCAACAGTGATGCACCCTACCAAGGACGGAAATTGGCAGTTCTGAAGTTTCGGTGCGTACCAGTATACCAACACTTTTTTAGCACATGGGTACATTATGCCATCCTTAATAAAGTTGTAAAATTCAAGCTTTGTGAATCTGAACATCTAAAGGCATCCAGAGTGGGAATCAAGAGCATATTTCCAGTTCTATTAGTTTCCCCTTTGATATGATTCATACCATCTAATGTATACTCAGAACTTTATTCTATGTCCTGACATGAAAAAAATAATTGATTATTCTTCACTGCGTCCTCTCCATTATTTGTAACCCCTCATGCTACATTTTTATGCTTCCTAGCCTGCGCAAATGCGCGGGGTTCCTGCTAGTATTTTCCAAAATGCCGTGAATACCTGAGCTAAATGCGATCAAGAGTAGTCTTGGTGGTGAGGCTGTGTCAATGTCTTCTTAAGTCATCATATATGCATGTTGGTCAGGTTGTGCGAGACGGATGGATGAGCAGGCTGGCCAGGAATGATCTCTCACTCCCTCTCTCCCTCTCTCTCTCTCTCTCTCTCACACACACACACACACACACACACATGTGTGACGACGTTCGAGCTGGTGACGTAGCAGCAGCTAGTTAGCGTGGACCGCGCCACTGCTCTTGCGAGCCCAGTCACCAATCAGGCAGTCCATGACTCCATTCACAGGTGCTCCATGATGAGCGAGGCCAGGTCAGGGGATCCCATGACAAACCCAAGAGAATTAATAGAGTTGAACCCTGATATAATGAGGCCCAGCAAATAACAACATAAAGATGAAGCTGTTCACGTTACATATTGACAAATGTCAAGCACAGCAAGCAGTCAAACATAAATTTTCATAACAGTGCCGACGGACTCAAGTAGCTGGCATACCGCTGCTTTTATTTAATACAAGACAGATATTCATGCCAGCAAAGATCTGAACGTTTAGGCATTCCGGTAAGCAGCTCGTCTTGGTTGACTTGCATCATGAGCAGTCCCCCCCACCCACCCACGCACCTCCCCCCTCCTTTCAGAAGACAACCAGAAGAAAAACAAAAGATCACTAAAGGGACAACACAAGAAAGTAGCAGGGAGCCAGGGATGCACAGCGAAATTAATGCCAAACCAGTTAGTATGTTCGTACCTCAACGGGTGTATCTCAGTCCCTAGGCCATGTCAACACTTGGAGATCTTCGCCAGGATATTGATGGTGTCCATGTTTAAGCCCTGGTACCCACTGTGAGGATACGTCCTGCATATCTATGTCCAGCCACAACTGCTCTAGGTTACCCAACTCCTCAACACATCTTAAATTTGAACAGCGAGATACCCGGGGAAGATTCGAGACCCTCTCTAGCCTAGGACCTTACGTACCCGCCGGCGAGAAACCAGCGGTCTCCGCCACCTTGCAATGCCCCGTAGGCCATCGGAGGCAAAAGATACCACCGTCTCCGCCGGCGGCGACCGAAACCCATTTATTCCCCCTGTCACTGTAGCTGGGCGAGAGCCTTCGACAGAGACCGAATGATGATTGGGCACGGATAACAAAGCAAACAGTCAGCCTAGGGAGCTGGGGGCCGAGCCTAAGCTCTAGTGACTTCGAGGACTATGCACCAGATAAGTCTGATGGCCTACAAAACCTCCCAAACAGCTCTCTCTCAGACCATTTTTTTCAGTAGTGGTAACACCCAAACTGTGTTCCAATAAACACCAACATCTAAAGCACACGAGTTAGCATTTTCAAAACATTTTCACTTGCTTCATCACCACGTTAGTAGAGCCAATGCACATGCATTTGTTAGTCATCGCCTAGTGGCAGTAGATAACCGTAATCTCGTTAGAATTCCCACTTAATAGTACGAGTATCTATCCTAAACCTGACCATGCACTCTGTTGCACCTTGGACGGAAAAAGCAAAGCCTTGATATACCTTTGCCTTCGGCCTTTGCTTCCAACTCCACTCTTTCTTCTTATGTTGAGCACTTCCTTCTTGTGGTAAGCATATCTCCTCCATCCTCTAGCCTTGTTCAACTCCAAGTGTGGACCTAGCTTAATCATCTCCATTGAAAGCATTAATCCACCAGTTGTCACTCAATTACTAAAATCAAACTAGGGCTTTCATCAAGCCATGCTGGCCACCAATCTCGACTACGGCTCGCCTAGAATCACAGCCTATGACGAGCACCGGTCAGAGGAGACTAGACAAGATGCTGTCGACTAGCTCGATGAACTCCGTGACATTGCTCTCCTCCGATCGGCAAAATATCACAAGGGTGTTTTGCAACAAAGTAAAAACATTGCAGTAGGTCCAGTTAGGTTGCAATAGGCACCAATGGCAATGAATTCACATTCCTTGCCAAGCGTTGCAAGTGATAGTGTGCTCTAAAGTTTGTTCACTGATTTTTTGTTTCATTGCAATTGATATGCTTATTGCCAAGAAGTGGAGCATGGCTTATAGAACCTCTGTGGCAATAAGTTTGTTATTGCCACAGCAGTAGTGTCATTGTAATAGAACCATTTGCCACATGCATCATTTTGTTGCAAGTTTTTTTGACACCACTGAAAGGATCAAGATGCCCAAGAGGGGTGAATTGGGCTAATTATAAAAATTATTGCGGAATTAAACCTACCAGCCCATAATTCACCCCTCGGTGCCTACGTGTGTTCCTAGAAAATCGTCCTACAAAAGTTTTGCACCCTAAGTTCCAATCCTATTCTAGCATGGCAGTTCTAGTTATGTAATTGTAAGAATGTAATTGCTAGAATATAAATGCGGAAAGTAAAGGGGGCAAGGAACATGGCGATCTTTTTCCCGAGCTATCGGAGAGTCGCCACTCTCCACTAGTCCTCGTTGGAGCACCCGCGCAAGGGTGTAGCTCCCCCTTGATCCTCGCAAGGACCAAGTGCTCTCTAGGGCTGATTCTTCATCACTCCGACGCGGTGAATCGCCAAGAACCGCTCACAAGATGAGTTGGGTCATCCACAAGCTCCGCCGGATGATCACCAAGCTCCCAATCACCACCAAGCCGTCTAGGTGATGGCGATCACCAAGAGTAACAAGCACAAACTCTCACTTGACCACGACAAGCCTAAAGAGAACGGTGGATGCACACTCTGTCACTCTTTTCAATCTCTCATGAGATGCCTACACCATGGATTCGCGAATCACTAGCAGCTCATGAGCCTCTTGCTTTCTCAAACTCTCAAAGCAATGTTTCAGCAGAAGAAATGGGCAAGAGTGGGAGAGAGGAGGGGGTGAGGTCGTATTTATAGAGCAAGCTCAAAAACCAGACCGTTGCCCCTCAAACGGCTAATTTCGAGGGCGTCGGACGCGGCCAACGCCAAGCGTCGGACGCGTCCGACGCGTTCACCAGTTCAAAACCCAACTAGCCGTTACCGGCGTCGGACGCGTCCGACGCCTGACCGTTGGACGCGTCCGTCGGTCGGCACGCTGCAAATGGCCACTGGACCGCGTCTGATGGCGTCGGACGTGTCCGACCGAGCGTCCGACGCACGGTCTCCTTCAGCTGCGCACGGGGCACGTGACGGACGCTGACGCCAGCGTCTGATGCCCGTTAAGCCCGCGTCCGATGCAGCAAAACTAAGCCGATTCACTTTGGATCGAAAAACTTTGTGAACGACTTTGACTCCGGGCAACCTCAGGACAGAAATGGAGCCACCTAGCGCTATGTTTGACAAGTGTGCACCACACTTAAACCATTAGACTTACCTGGGTCAAGCTACCCGTCTGCACCCCCCTTAATAGTATGGCCAAAAGAGAAAACAAAGTCCTAACGACTAATCCGATGTCTCTCAACACCATCAACAATCGGAACTAACCGTCCTTAACCTTGTCGTCCATTCTTTGAAAACCGAAACGATTTCCATCATTAAGGGGGCATGAAAACCATATTGCCCGAGATCCCATTTCCATGACCTAACTTACAAATGTTTCTGCAAAACACACGTTAGTCATGATAACCGTTGTCATCAATCATCGAAACCCACATCAAGGGGCCTAGATGCTTTCAATCTCCCCCTTTTTGGTGATTGATGACAACCTCTGGAGTATGGAGTTTAAGTTTGAGGTTTTCAAGCATGCTTGGTTCACATGAGCCATTTACAATAAGAGCAAAGGTTAGAATAGCTCATGTGACACCAAGCCAACAAGTTTGTGCTCATATGGTCTGCAAAAATGAGTTAGCACAACATACATACATATAGCTCATATGGATCAGAGTAAAACGCGGAAGCAAAGCACATATGAGCATATATCATAAGCAGGTGACATGATATGAGATACCAAAATGAAAACCATAATGTCACATAGAGTCACGGATATGCAAGGAAGTAAACATGATGCATGACATGTATCATCACAACAAAAGAACCAAATCCCAAGCAAAAGCTCTCCCTAAATCTACATACTCCCTACTCTCCCCCTTTGTCATCAAGGGCCAAAAACCTAAGGCTGAGGGGAAGAAGGAGCAGTCAAGCCGGTCTCAGGAGCATGTGGTGCCATGACAAACTAAGTGGCATCATCTGGACTGTCATCTGAGCCCTGCTGGGGCTGAGTAACAGAAGCCTGCTGACCCTCTGGCTGTGTCGCTGGCGGTGAAGCGGTCCGGGCCTGCTCAACTGACTCAAGTGGAAGTACTGCAGCCGTCTCTGTCTCTGTAGCTCGCACTGTGACTGGAGCTGCAGCTGTCTGACCCTGTGACTCTGAAGAAGTATCAATCTGCTGAATGGGAGCCATGTGGGGTACTGTATCAGTGACGGGAGTAGTGAGTGGATCTGTAGAAGCAACTGATGACGGAATAGTGCCTGAAGTGCCTGTCCCTGTCACTGGAGGTATCACAGTCTCAATCTGTGGCTGTGGCTGTGGTGCCTGCTGGACATCAAGTCTCATGTACTCAGGTATCTGCTGTCCAGTAAGTGCAGTGTAAGAGGTATGGTGATGAACTCCTCCTGATCCGGGGCTGAACAACTGGTGAGAGCCGACAGGCAAGAACCTGGTATGGATCCGAGGGAAGCCTGGTGACTGGAAGTGCTGGGACACCTGAACAGCTGGAGAGGAAGGTCCTGCACCCGGAGCTAGCGACCCTGAACTCAGACCTGGTGTCTGAGAAGGTCCTGCTGCCTGAGAGGTACCTGCGGCCAGAAGAGGCTGACTCTAGAGTAGATACGGTGGCAATGGCTGACCAGGGTTCTGAGCAAGAAAAGCAAGTAGACCAAGAACCCGTCGGCGAGTGGCCGCCGCGCCGTCGTCTTCTTGCCGCCGCTGCTTGCCGGCCGAGCTAAAGTCTGAGAACGCTGAAACTCCATCTGCTCCTGCTGCATTCTGAGCTGCTCCCTCTGTATAGCAGTCTGCTACTGCTAGAACTCATCCTGCCTGGCACGAACCTCAGCTAAAGATGCAGTGGTAGACTACTCATTTCTTTCCATCCGCTCTAGAATCTTCACTATTGCAGTGCTGCTGCTTGCTTCTTCATCATGAGCTCTAGACTCTGCATAACGGCGAGGCACATACTCCACGTCATCACTGTCAGTGGACTCAAGTAGAACATCCTCACCCTGTGCCTCTAGCTGGGCCTCCTCTGCTGCTGCGATCTCCTCAATAGTGGCATCCTGCTTTGCTGCAGTCTCTGGAACAACTGGCCTATGACTTTGCCTGAGAGGAGGAACACTGATGGCACACCTCAAAAGCTGTGAGGCATCATACTAAGGAAACTCAGCTCGAGTGTCCGCATACTCAGTAGCAATGTCTGGAGGGACGGATCGAATCTCACCAGCACATCTGTAGATCATCCAACTCAACCAATGAGCATAGTGCATGAGTCTTGTTTTGCCAAAGCTCCCATAGATCACATCCTTAATGGCTGACAACATCAAATCCCACAAGTCAAACTCTATCTGCCTGACAAGATGTGCCACTATCCACTGCTGGAGTCTGGTGAGTCCATTTCTATAGCCAATCCTGGGCAGAATAGTGTGTCTCACAATGGCATCAAGTCCTCTAGCAATAGGTGTGAGGTTAGCTGGCAGCCTGCTGGAGCCAATTCCAAACTCTCCTCTGAAACATGGTCTCATGAAATCCACTAAGGGAAGCACACCTGTGTGGGCACTTCGAGGAGGCTCCATATTGGGAAAGCATAGATCATGAATCCTGATAGATGACTCAGTGAGACCAAACCGAGTTCTAAACTCATCTGCAACAATAGTCACTCTGTGGCCCAGAAAGCTGAAGGCAAAATGTGAGTGATCTGGGGCTATCCAAACTGTAGCATAGAACTCATAGATCCACTGAGGAACATAGCTGCCAGATCGATTGAGTAAGTCAGCAAATCCTGGAAGGTAGTCAATGTGCTGCCTGAACTGCTCCCCATGTGCATGCACAAACTCAGCAATAGGTATCACCTTTGTATCACCAAAGCTACCAGCTTCTCTGTATGCATTGTAGAAGTCCTCATGGAGAGCTGTTTGGAAATACCTGACCCCTGGCTATTGCCTTTCTGGAAACCATCTGTCTAGTGGCACTGTCCTTAGTTTCTTGATTTCTTTTGAGCTTTTCTTGAAAAGGTCAACTTTTTTTTACCTTTGGCCTAGGAGGGCGCTGTGCCCGTGAGGAGGAACCTCCTGTAGTTGCTGCCTGTGCTGCAACTCTAGAAGAGCGTCTGCGAGTGTGCTCCTCTAGTAGTGCTGCCTGCTCCTTAATGATCTGCTCTTCTGTAACCATCTCCTCTCTCTCTGCCTCTGCTGCCTGAGCTGGATCTCTTTCTCTGATCGCTGGGCCTCCATGACCACCTCTGGCTGTACGCTCTGCTGCCTGGTGTGCTTTAAGGGCAGCTCTGGCACCCTGAGGGAGTACCCGCTTTCGGGTAGTAAGCTTCTTCTTTGAAACCCCTTTTTCTTTGCCTTTGAGTTCTGGAGGAATTCTGGGCTATCGTCTGCCATCATCATCATCACCTGCTCCCTCTGCATTCTTCATTAGTGCCATCTGCTACTGCCACTGAGAAACACTGTCAAGAAGATGTGCTGACACCTTGTGAGGCTTGGCCTCAATCCATACCCTCAGGCTTGGCCTAGGGTTTCACTGCCTCTGCTCGACTGACAAGAGACCAAACGACACGGCTCGCTGCAAGAATGGAATAGGTGGGGATTATAACCAATAAGCATATAGCTAGAGGTGAGAAACCCTATCGGAAGCAAAGCACTAGGTAAGAAATAGATAGAATGGATTAATACCTAGAGCAATGTCGGACACCTGTGAAGGGGTAAGGAATGATGATGCGGGGCACCCCAAAAGTGGCTCTAGTCACTGCACAAGGAGATTGATCAAAGAGATGATCAATGCAGTGAATAAAAAGATATTGACACAAGATCAAACACCTTAGGGGCACGATGTGGTCTTTACCACCAGAATGTAGGCCAGGGCAGCAGGGTCGGCGTCGTGATCAGGTAGACCGACTCCGGAGAAGAAGAGGGTCACTGCAAGGGATTGTCGAAAGAGTTCAGCAAAGATTAGTGACTTGAACTGGTTCAGGCAATTTGCCGAACACCTTGCGGGCAGGAGTGGAGCTCACCATGAAAGGAGCTTGACCTTGTCCGAGTTGACGCCTGGCAGCGAGCTCAACACAGAGAAGGACACAGGGAGACGCTGTGGATGGAGCAGGGAGAGTGCCGAAGAAAATGACGAATCCTAGGCGGCGCTTTGGCGGTGGCGAGCTAGGGTATGGCGGCGGTGTTGGGCTGAGTGGCACGGCGCAATGGAGCAGGGCGGTGGCGCTGAGCGGTGGTGCTAGGCCGGCGGTGCTGCGTGGAGCGGCGTGGCGGTAGCTCTCATGCTGGAGCGGCGATGCGGCGGTGCTAGGGCACGAGAGGAGGCCGGCGGCGATGTACGGAATGAAAATGAGGAAGAAACTGCCCGGCGGATTTGATTTAGAATAGAGAAAGGAGGGTGGCCCCACACGTCATATAAGAAGTCATCCTCGCACTCCACTTATGCGTCGGACGCGGCTGTCGCAGGTCATCGGACGCACCTTAACGCCTCGGACGCAGTCCAGTGGGGTAGCAAACCACCTTGAGCGTTGGACGCCAGCCGTCGAACGCGACTCCAAGCGTTGGACGCGGTAAGCGTGGCGTCCGTCGGTTTTTTCTTTTTCTTCATGATTGCCTCTCAACATCGTCGGACGCGTCCGCACTGTGATCGTCGGACGCGGCGAAAATGACCCCAGCGTCCGACGCGTGTGAATTTTGACTTTGCTGCTTGTCCACTTCGTAGCACAGCGTCGGACACAGGCTCAGCGTCCGGCGGTCTTATTTTCAGCGTCCGACGCCCGACTTTGGGCTCCTTGGATTCCGAGTTTCGCGATGCTCGTTCCCAACCAAGTTCCAACTCAAATAAGATCCAAATAAACACCGTTGGACTTGATATGAGTTCCTCACTTGCAAACCCTCAATTTTTCAAATAGTTTGCCATAGGCTTAACACAATTTTTGAAAATAGGCAATAAAGATAGGCGAGGAACAACGTGTGGCCATGAGCTTGAGTTTCTAAACCATTAGAAGCGTCAAATGCTTGCTCAATTCATGGACGAACACAGAGGCTGCTCAAAAGATAACTAAAAAGAAATGAAGAGCAACACACAATCAATAAAACTACTGGAATTTGAATCTACGTGGCTTGTCAGGATTGAACCAAGGGTAAGCTTCTTCACAGCTCCAACGAGGGTTATCTTAGCCATGTTAGACAAGCCCTATATGCATTACAAGAATTTAAACATGCTCTATGATACAATGTAATGCAACTGACCACACACTTCATCTCTTCCTCGTCAAGTTGCTTAGGTCAAGGACATTGATCTCATTCCTTAACCTACAAAAGGTTGATTCGTCCAATGGCTTTGTGAAGATATCCGCTAATTGATCCTCACTTCTCACACCAACTAGAGATATATCCTTTTTAG
This sequence comes from Themeda triandra, assembly GCA_018135685.1. Taxonomy (NCBI): domain Eukaryota; kingdom Viridiplantae; phylum Streptophyta; class Magnoliopsida; order Poales; family Poaceae; genus Themeda; species Themeda triandra. The sequence goes on along the minus strand of JAENPR010001284.1, from coordinate 161,832 downwards.
AGACATGATCCCTAAGAAAGTGGTGGCGGATATCTATGTGCTTTGTGCGAGAGTGTTGAACCGGGTTATTGGCAATCTTCACTGCACTCTCATTGTTGCACAAGAGAGTCACTTGACCAAGATTCACACCATAGTCAAGGAGGGCTTGTTTCATGTACAAAATTTGTGCACAACAAGCCCCCGCTGCAATGTACTCCGCCTCGGCGGTGGATAGGGCTACACAATTTTGCTTCTTCGATGACCAAGAGACAAGTGACCTCCCAAGCAAATGGCACCCTTCGGATGTGCTTTTTCTATCAATTTTGCAACCGGCATAATCCGAATCAGAATAGCCAACAAGTTGGAATCTTGCTCCTTTGGGATACCATAGGCCAATGCTTGGGGTGAGCTGTAAGTACCTAAGGATTCTCTTGATAGCACTCAAGTGAGCTTCCTTAGGATCGGCTTGAAATCGAGCACACATACACACACTAAACATGATATCGGGCCTAGATGCAGTAAGGTACAGCAAGCTACCGATCATAGAGCGGTAAAGAGTTTGATCCACAAAGTTACCTTCCACATCGAGGTCGAGATGCCCATTAGATGCCATGGGTGTGTTGATTGGCTTGCAATCCTTCATATCAAACCTCTTGAGGAGGTCCTTGGTATACTTCTCTTGAGATATGAAGGTCCCTTCCTTCATTTGCTTGATTTGAAAACCAAGGAAGAAGGTGAGCTCGCCAATCATGGACATCTCAAACTCTTTTGACATCATGTCACCAAACTTCTTGCATTCTTCTTCATTTGTTGACCCGAAGATAATATCATCAACATAGACTTGACAAATGAAGATCTCTCCATTATACTTCTGGGTGAATAGTGTGGTGTCAACCTTCCCGATGGTGAAGCCCTTCTCGATGAGGAAGCCCCGAAGGCGCTCATACCAAGCTCTAGGGGCTTGCTTGAGCCCATAAAGTGCCTTGGACAACCTAAAAACATGATTAGGATATCTAGGGTCCTCAAACCCGGGAGGTTGATCAATATAGACAAGCTCATTAATGAAACCATTAAGAAATGCACTCTTCACATCCATCTAAAATAGTTTCATTTCATGATGTGAAGCATATGCAAGGAGGATACGGATGGCTTCTAGTCTTGCAACCGGTGCAAAGGTCTCTCCAAAATCAAGACCTTCAACTTGAGAGAACCCCTTTGCCACGAGCCTTGCCTTGTTTCTCACAACATTGCCTTGGTCATCTTGCTTGTTGAAGAACACCCACTTGGTGCCAATGATTCTTGCATTCTTGGGACGCTCTTCAAGTGTCCAAACTTGATTGCGGGTGAAGTTGTTCAACTCTTCGTGCATGGCATTCACCCAATCTGGATCTTGAAGAGCTTCACCTACATCTTTTGGCTCAACACAAGAAATAAAAGCGTGATGTTCAGCAAAATTAGCAAGTCTTTGAGATCGAGTCATTACACCCCTTGATGGACTCCCTATGATTTGATCTTGTGGATGATCTTGAAGTAGAGGGCTTCTCTTTTCAACCACTTGAGGGGTAGGTCGGGGAGCATCAACATCTTGGGCTTGTGCCTTTCTTTGCTCATGGGAGACATGAGTATCTTCATGTTCAACCATCCCATCCTTTTCTTTGTCATCTTGAGGCACACTTGAAGAAGAAGAAGGCTTGTCGATGATTTGCACTTCATCGTCATCTTCTTTTGGCTTGATGTCTCCCACCGGTATGTTCCTCATAGCTTCCCTCAATGGTTCATCACCTACATCATCAACATTCTCAATTGCTCCTTGGGAGCCATTAGATTCATCAAACTCCACATCATATGTTTCTTCTACCAAACCGGTGGCATGGTTGAATACTCGATATGCTTTGGATTTTGATGAGTAACCAACAAGAAAACCAATATCACAACGTCTTTGAAACTTCCCTAGGTGTTGCCTTTTCTTGTAGATGTAGCATTTGCAACCAAACACCCAGAAGAAGGAGATGTCCGGCTTTTTCCCATTTAGCAACTCATAGGGGGTCTTGCCATGAAACTTGTGGAGATATAAATGGTTGGAAGCATAGCATGCAGTGTTAATAGCTAGAGCCCACAAATTCTCAGGAGTATTGTACTCATCAAGCATTATTCTTGCTAGAGTGATCAAGGTCCGGTTCTTTCTCTCTACTATGCCATTTTGTTGAGGTGTGTAGGATGCTGAAACTTCATGTTTGATCCCAACTTCATCACAATAAGCTTGGATGTTGGTGTTGTCAAATTCTTTCCCATTGTCACTTCTTATTTTCTTGATCTTGACATCAAATTCATTTTGAGCTCTCTTTACAAACTTCTTGAAGCAAGGGGTGGCTTCGGATTTGTCATGAAGAAAGAATGTCCAAGTGTATCTTGAATAGTCATCAACAATCACTAAGCAATGGAGTTTTCCACCGAGGCTCTTGTATGTGGTTGGTCCAAATAAATCCATGTGTAGCAGGTCTAGCACTCTTGAAGTTGACAAATAAGCTTTGGTTGGATGAGTGTTTGCAACTTACTTGCCGGCTTGACATGCACTACAAGGTTTGTCCTTCTCGAACTTGACATCCTTCAAGCCTCTCACTAACTCTTTCTTCAAAAGTTTCTTGAGTGTACTCATCCCAACATGCGCTAGCCACCTATGCCACAACCACCCAAGTGAAGTCTTGGACAGCAAACACACATTCAGATTTGCATCTTCGGAGGAGAAATCCACCAGATAGAGATTGTTGTATCTAAATCCTTTGAATATCACAGTTGAATCTTCTTTCTTGAACACTACCACTTCATTCTTATCAAACAAACATTTGAATCCGAGATCACACAATTGACCAACGGATAGCAAGTTGAAGCTCAATGGTGCAACATAAAGCACATTTGACAAAGAGTATTCATTTAATATTGCAACTTTGCCTAAACCCTTGGCTTTGCCCTTTGAATTGTCACCAAATGTAATCTTGTCTTGATCTTGTTCCCCTTCATCAAGTGAGGCAAACATACGAGGCTCACCGGTCATGTGTTGAGTGCAACCACTATCAATAACCCAATGACTTCCACAGGTCCTGTAGTTTACCTACACACAAGAGATCAAGCTTGAGGTTTAGGGACCCAAACTTGTTGAGGGCCCTTGACTTTCTCTACTAGAGACTTTGCAACCCAAATTTGCTTAGGCCTATTCTTATTGGGAGGACCTAAGAATGTGACATTCACTTGTCCCTTTGAATTCTTTCTAACCATATAATGAGCATTGTATGCAAAGGGTCTAGCATGCTTGGGCAAGGGTTGTGGTGGTGGAGTTTGACACTCATGGGCAAAGTGACCTTCTTGTCCACACTCAAAGCATCTTTGGCTTCGGCTTTGGCTTTTGCTTTTGTTGACTCGCTTGCTTTGCTTGATGTTGCTTCTCTTGATGTGCCTTGAACCCAATGCCACTTCTATCGGTCTTCATCATGGTGTTCATCAAGATCTCACTTTGAAGTGACTTTCCTTTTGCAAACTTGCTCAACCCAATCTTGAGATGTTCTTTCTCTTGCTTGAGCTTCTTGTTTTCTTCTAGAAGTGACTCATTTGTTGATTGCTTCAAACATGACATTTCAAACTTGAGTCTGTTGTTCTCTTCTTTGAGCTTCTCATTTTCAAGAGCTAGCTGTTCATCTTCAATAGTGACGGTGTTGATGACTTTGGCTTTTTCAAGATCCTTCTTGAGCTGTTCATTTTCACCCTTGATCTTGATATAATCATCATAGTGCTCGGCCACCACCGCTAACTTGCCTTTGTTGCTAGCACCTTGCTCAATGGTCTCATCACACGATGTGGCTACATCATTCTCAACAACATTGATAGTGGCATCATGTGTTTCGGAAAGAAGCTCATAAGCCATCGCTAGATTTCCATGATCAACTTTAATAGTTGTATACTCCTCTTTTAGAGAGCTATAACTAGATTTGAGGTCATTATGCTTCTTCTCAAGGTTCTCTTTTTTAACTTTAAGCTCCTTTCTAGAGGCTTTGAGTTCCTTGAGTTGAGAAGACATAATTTCATTTTGGTCTCTAAGCTCATCACTAGTCTTTTGTATAGCCTCAAGCTTTCCTAAAAGAGAAGTATTTTCACTATCAAGCTCATCACATCTCTCTAGTCTTGATGATGGTTTTTGAGTATTTATTAAGCAATTTAACAATCTCAACATAAGAAGGTGTTTCATACTCATCATCACTATCACTATCACTACCACTATCATCACTATCGCCATGCTTAGATTGTACCTTCTTTTCACCTTTAGCCATGAGGCAAAAGTGAGATGGTGTAGACGATGATGGTAGAATTTGTGGAGGCGGTGAAGACCCAATGCCAATGGCGGCAACTCCTTCATCATCACTTTCTTCATCGGATGAACCACAAGAAGATTCAATATCGGTGAGCCAATCACCAACAATGTAAGCCTCTCCATCTTTCTTCTTGTGGTGCTCTTTCTTCCCTTCTTTCTTCTTGTGATGCTTATCTTTCTTTTTCTTCTCTTTTCTTCATCATCACTTGAGTCATCCTTCTTGTCCTTTCCCTTCTTCTTGTAGTTGTTATCTTTTGGGGGCTCCGGACATTGATGAGATAAATGACCAAGCTTGTGGCAATTGAAGCACTCCATTTCGGAGATGGGCTTCCTCTTGCTACTTGTGAAGAACTTCTTATTCTTGCCATCAAACTTGATGCCATTCTTGTTGAGCTTCTTCATCAACTTGGTGGTCATCTTCACCATGAGAGCAAGACTCAAATCATCAACTTCGGCATCACTTGAATCATCATGAGAGACCTTGGCCTTGCCTTTTCTTGAGTGACTTGCATTGAGGGCCAAGTCCTTCTTCTTGGATGATGAGCCATCCTCGGGGGTGAGATGCATGTACATCTCATGAGCATTGATCTTTCCCAATATTTGTGTTGGTGTAGCATTGGAAAGATCACCTTGATGAAGCACGGTGACAATGTGCCCATATTTGTCAATGGGGAGGACACACAAGATCTTCCTTGCAACATCAGATGGCGACATTTGATTGAGTCCAAGCCCATTAAGTTCCTCTACAATAGTGTTCAAGCGGGAATACATCTCATTAGCACTTTCATTGGATTTCATCTCAAATGAATTTAACTTGCGCATAACAAGATGATAGTATTCCTCACGCTCACTCTTCGTTCCCTCATGGAGCACACAAAGGTCGGACCATAGTGCATGGGCGTCCTTGTGGTTCCTCACGCGGTTGAACACATCCTTACAAAGACCGCGGAATATAGCATTTCTTGCCTTTGCATTCCACTTCTCATAGTTAACCTCATCACCGACAAGGTTAGCCGGATCCTTGGGTTTTTGGAATCCCTGAGAAGTGGCACGGAAGCAACCAACGTCTATCGCTTCTAAATGTGCTTCCATGCGAATTTTCCAATAAGGAAAATCGTCTCCCTCGAACATGGGAGGAGGGCCATCCCCATGGGACATCTTTACTCTAGGCGGTTAAGCCTAATTAAGAGCAAATCGGCTCTGATACCACTTGAAAGGATCAAGATGCCCAAGAGGGGGGTGAATTGGGCTAATTCTAAAAATTATTACGGAATTAAACCTACTAGCCCATAATTCACCCCTCGGTGCCTACGTGTGTTCCTAGAAAATTGTCCTACAAAAGTTTTGCACCCTAAGTTCTAACCCTATTCTATAATGGCGGTTCTAGGAATGTAATTGCAAGAATGTAATTGCTAGAATATAAATGCGGAAAGTAAAGGGGGCAAGGAACACGGCGATCTTTTTCCCGAGGTATCGGAGAGTCGCCAGTCTCCACTAGTCCTCGTTGGGGCACCCGCGCAAGGGTGTAGCTCCCCCTTGATCCTCGCAAGGACCAAGTGCTCTCTAGGGCTGATTCTTCATCGCTCCGACGCGGTGAATCGCCAAGAACCGCTCACAAGATGAGTTGGGTCATCCACAAGCTCCGCCGGATGATCACCAAGCTCCCAATCACCACCAAGCCGTCTAGGTGATGGCGATCACCAAGAGTAACAAGCACAAACTCTCACTTGACCACGACAAGCCTAATGAGAACGGTGGATGCACACTTTGTCACTCTTTTCAATCTCTCATGAGATGCCTAGACCTTGGATTCGTGAATCACTAGCAACTCATGAGCCTCTTGCTCTCTCAAACTCTCAAAGCAATGTTTCAGCAGAAGAAATGGGCAAGAGTGGGAGAGAGGAGGGGTTGAGGTCGTATTTATAGAGCGAGCTCAAAAACCAGACCGTTGCTCCTCAAACGGCTAATTTCGAGGGCGTCGGACGCGGCCAACGCCAAGCGTCGGACGCGTCCGACGCGTTCACCAGTTCAAAACCCAACTAGCCGTTACCAGCGTCGGACGCGTCCGACGCCTGAACGTCGAACGCGTCCGTCGGTCGGCACGCTGCAAACGGCCACTGTACCGCGTCCGACGGCGTCGGACACATCCGACCGAGCGTCTGACGCACGGTCTCCTTCAGCTACGCACGGGGCACGCGACGGACACTGACGCCAGCGTCTGACGCCCGTTAAGACCGCGTCCGACGCAGCAAAACTAAGCCGGTTCACTTCAGATCGAAAAACTTCGTGAACGACTTTGACTCCAGGCAACCTCAGGACAGAAATGGAGCCACCTAGCGCTATGTTTGACAAGTGTGCACCACACTTAAACCATTAAACTTACCTAGGTCAAGCTACTCGTCTGCACCCCCTTAATAGTACGGCCAAAAGAGAAAACAAAGTCCTAACGACTAATCCGATGTCTCTCAACACCATCAACAATCGGAACTAACCGTCCTTAACCTTGTCGTCCATCCTTTGAAAACCGAAACGATTTCCATCGTTAAGGGGGTATGAAAACCATATTGCCCGAGATCCCATTTCCATGACCTAACTTACAAATGTTACTGCAAAACACACGTTAGTCATGATAACCGTTGTCATCAATCATCGAAACCCACATCAAGGGGCGTAGATGCTTTCACACCACGCGACACATTTCGTTGCCATAGAAATTATTACCACGATTATACTTTGGTTACAGTAGGTTTTATTGCAGCAGGAAATGTTTGGTGGCTAGAGATATTAACAAAATGAGTTAAGTTGTAAATAATACTTATAGCATTAATAAATGTACGTGACAATAAGGGTTCCATGGCAATGAAAGGGTATGGAAGCAATAAGCAATGTATAGCAACAAAATAATAATTCAAGGCAATGCATATTACACTTCATATATCAATGACCCATTGTTGCAATACAGTTGTATTAGTGAGATATAAATTGCAAGATGACATATATGAAATCGATCCATCTTTAATTGTGACAATTATTTGAAACTAAAAAGAGTATCATGTCAAGTGACTGGCGAATAATACAAGAGAATAATGCCAAAAGAAATCTCCATGTTCCATCTTTGTTCATATAGCATGTTCTAGATTGTAGAGTTGCTCTGAGAATGCTTGAACCTTAGCGACCCGCTCACTTTCTACTTTCCTATGCAACACAAGCATAAAATTGGCATATATTAATAAAATAGGCAAACTCATCCATGCAAGAAATCTCTAGAACTTGGACTACAACAAGGTTCTAAGTGATATTACAAAAATTTGGGTACAGTTACTATAGAATTATCTTATAGAATCTGGAAAGCTAAACAAAACTTTCAGCATGTATTAATAAAAATAGACACATAAAGCTTTATGGATCAAGAAAATGCTTTTGTAATATAGTCGTTGGACCCTAGCAAAGGGGGCACCGGAGCTTAGGGTTGCACCCTGGCTGTTCTACAGAGAGGCTCGGAGAAGCTGCACTGGAGCATAGGTCATCCAATGACTATATGACCGTTTGAATCTAGTCGTTTGATGTCAATGGGCGTCGGATTTTTTTATCCAGTGACCATCGGACATTTGCAATGGTCCCGCAAAACCTGGCTTTAAGTCCCAACAACTAGTTGGTTGGTGTGGGTGTTATATACGTGGTCGGCCATTTGAGGGAGTTGAGCGCTTTGTGAACCCAACCACAAATATAGGAGCCAAAGTTAGACCTCCACTCACATATCATAGTTGAGATCGCATCCGTGAGATTGGAGTGATCTAATGCTTTTGCTTGAGAGAGATAGCATCTAGTGGAACTAGTGATTGGTTTGCAAGCTTGAGAGCTTGTTAATCTTGGAGGTTACCACCTCCTAGTTGCTTGGTGGAAAGTGGCTCCATTGAAGCACTGCAGGAAGATTTTGCGGTAACTCCGTAGGAGGATTTGTACAGGGCTTTTATTCTCATCCTCACAGGTGATCGTGAAGAGCAACTCTAGTAGAAGCAAGGCATGGAGAGTACCTTGGGGATCCATTGACTTATAAATACACGAGTGCCCATGTTGAGGGCTGAGCATTGTGTGTTTGTGAGGCTCGACTAAAGGGGTCTAAAGGGAGTATGCGGTTGTCTAAAGCCGTCTCCTGTTTGGCGGGGTCTAAAGGGACTCACCTCAATGGGGAGTATGCGGTTGGCAACCCACCAATCCTCAGTAGAAAAATCACCGTGTCATCATTTTCTGTTGTTTGGTTTGCAACTCCCTACCACTACATCTGTACTTGAACGTTTTGTGCTAGTGTTGTTGCCCTTGTGCTTGTGGAGCTCGACTAGTTGAGTAGCTTTCTCGAGTAGTGCTGACTAGTGTAGCTTGTTCTTAGTGTTTAACTTTTGCTCATTAGTATGTTTAGGAGCTCCCTCGTGCTTGCTTGAGTTCTAGTTGCTTAGGTTTGTGCGAGCTTGCATACTAGACTTGCATAGATGAGCTCTCTCTAGCTCAGTATCCTAGTTACTATATTGTGCATGATCTTTATAGGGTGCTTGTGAATTTAGATATAGGAGTGTACTTGTGGCTAGACGGTTAGTTTAATTCCGTATTTATTTCATCTAGCCTTGGCACTTAAGTTTTAGAAACAACTATTCACCCCCTCTAGCCGGGGAGGAGTGGTATGGTGCGTGGCTGCAGCGTCGAGCGCTATGGGAGGAGGAGTCTGGGCCTTTGGAGAGGACGGACGACGCGTTGACACCTGTTCCTACCACACGCGCATTCGCTCTTGAGGAGTTGAGGTACTGTCAGTTTGTTCCCAAATGCCTACCTCAAAGTCTAGAATGTGTTCCGTTCCGATTGCGGCAGGAGCAGAGTAGCCCAGCTTAGGGCCCATTTGGTACAACTCTGCTTCACTAATGGAGTAGCTTTTTCTACCTTCGGCTGGTGTAGCAATTTCACTGGTGTAGCTAGGGTTATTTTAGAAATACGTTTGGTAAAACAGTTTCTTCTACCCTCTGACAGTAGTCCGTTGGACCGAATTTACACGGCATCAATAAATTAGGTGGAACTTTTGTGAGGGACTGAGGTACTCAGGCATCGGTCATCAGACCAGGGTGACATGAAAATGAATTGACAAAGACTCATATAAATTTGCCAGTGACAGGCAGCTGTGTGTGGATGAAACATTTTCTTCAGTCTGTCTTTCACTTTCTTTTCCTGTCGTTGTGAAGCTTGTGAAGCCAGTCATCATTTGATTTTTTTCATATGACTTAGCTGCACCTCTTGCACTTTCATTCCTTTAATGCCTGAGGGGGACTCTCGTTATTTACTCGAGTCTGATATAACAAGGCTTCTTGGCTACTACAAATTTTCCCTTCAGAAACCAAACCAACCACACCTTGCTACCGGGCTTGTCTTTTTCCCCCATCAAACTCAGTCCTAGACATCACAGTCTTCTCTTTAAGTTCTTGTCTTGCCATGCAGTGTTATTTTACCCAAGATGCCTACCCGGATTCAAGTAATTGACTTGATGTGGGTACTGGCATTTTTTTCTAGATTTATTTAAGGATTTAGCAGCGGTCGTCAACGTGCCAATCGACAATGCTACACATATGGTGATTCATCAATCTCGAAATTTGCTACCTCAACCTTTCGAATGTGCTCATATATAGGGTTGGGTGTGGGCACGCGTTTATAAGGGTGAGTATACATATATCTATGTGATTGTCACTACTACGAAAAGGATATGTGGAGACGCCTAGTTTTTTCACTAGGGGCGGCTCAATCACCAGCCTCCCCTATAGTGCCTATGCTTAGGACCCACTAAGCTAGCCGCCCCTACAAAGATTAGTAGAGGCGGCTGGTACTATCTGGCGCCCTGAAAATGGGTGGATTTTCAGGGGCGGTTGATAATACCAGCCGCTACTAATCCACTTATAGGGGCGGCTAGCTATTGAGCTGTCCCTACTAATGTTCTAGGGTATATGTAGCAACCCCCTTCTCTATCCTTGGGACATTTACTGCTACCCAAGAAGAAAGGAAGGGGGCCTTGGGCTACCTCCCAAAAATTGCACTTTTAAGGGGGAGGTTTTGCTTTCAATTCCTTACGTGAAGGAGGTTGTATAAGGTAAGTAAATCTTATTATAAACTTCTTTTTGAAGTTTGAATGGTCGATTAGTACTTAATTAGGGTTTTGATTTTCTCTCTGTTGTATGGTTGTTGAGGCATTTATGGAGGAATTTAAACCAAATTTTTGAAGATACTAGAGTAAATTTATTAGGAGAACAAGATTGTACCCATATGACGAGAGTTACCAAGCAGCCAAAGTTGACCAGCACGAAAGTATGCGTAGAAAAATAAATTTGACAACAACCTTTTGCCTAAACCCGGGCCGACCGTGTGGTCACTGGAATTGACTAATAAGTTGCACTTATATGTAAAGCCAGAAACGTTCATTCGTTCGGACAGCAGACCACATATTTCATAAAAAAAGTTAATCCAAAAGCCTAGAGAAGAGCATCGGTGAAGAAGCTCATCATGAGCCGTGGCGCAATGATTCCATTGCTGCTGCGTGCACTTCTCGGGATTCAATTGGTGGCTGAAGCATCGGAAGTCGTCCTTGGAAGCCAAAAGGGCAATGGCACAGTTCCCTCCGTCGCCTCCCTCGCGGGTTGCAAGACGAGCTGTGGGGACTTGACCTTCAGCTATCCCTTTGGCATCGGTGCTCATTGCTCCCGGGGTCCGGAGTTTGCGCTCACCTGCAACGAGTCCGCTCAGCCCCCAATACTCCTTTTCCGTGATGGCATCACCCAAGTTACCAGCAATATTGTCATAGCTACATATGGGGGCGTCCAATATGTGAGAATCAATATGCACTCGACTATCCCACCAGTGAGTTATGGTGTCAATATTTACAATACGTCGTGGAGTTCTCCTGGGAATTCATTTGTGCTTTCATTCTTGACGTTGAATGTCACTGGTTGCGGCTTTGACATATATTTTACCAATCTGGATATTAATATGACTTCGCTGTGTTGCACTCTTATATGTCCGACTAGTGGGGATATCACGGATATGGTGGCTAGGCAAAACTGCAACGGCACCGGATGTTGCCCCATTGTTTGGAAGACTAATATTCGAGCATTTAATCTCAAATTTGTCAGGCACGGAGAAAGCAATCCTGAGGCACCCTACAATCGGAGCTCTTTATGGGATTATTACATCAACGTGACTACGGGGTATGGTGGCCTCTCCTGGAACATCGCCGATCAACCAAGCTGTGCGAGCGCCAAGAACAACACAAACTTCGCTTGTGTTGGCAACAATAGCCGATGTATCGACAGTGAAGACTCGCAATATTTTGGTTATTCGTGCAGCTGCAATCCTGGTTACGTGGGGAACCCATTCCTTTTCGATGGCTGCTCTCGAGACACCGGTATCAACTCCATCCTGTAATCTTTATTAATCCCCACCCTGTTGTGACCAGCACAGTTTCTTCTTTAATTTATCCACTCTATTTTTAAATAGAGAACTCAACTCCAAATACGAAAAACATATATAAACCTTTGATAATAATGTTGAAACTGAGTTAGCACAAACATGTTACTAAACGTGTGCAGGATCTTAATCTTAGCCTAATCATGGTGACCATCTAAACCATACGGGAACTTAGATACATAGGGTTTAACCTGTAGATGCCATCTTGTTGCCCGTGTAGGACTTGCAGCAGTCGATGTGGAAGGACATGTAGATAAACAGGGAAAGAGAGAGACAGTGACCTTCAGCCATCACAAAAAAAAATAAGCTTGATCGTCAGCTGGGCTTCCATGGCTAAACCACGCTTCAAGCTGTCAAAACCTAGCCCATAGCGCGCCACCGCAATGAGATCGCCCAGTTGCCATCTCTGTCGTATCCAGAGTTGCGCTTCAGCCCCTGTGTTGCACTACTAGCTAGCTTATGTTCAGGAGAGGTAGATGTTCTATCTTCACTGGTGTTTGCACTCAAAACTGATAGGCTGTGCAAAGAGTGAAATCTACCACAGGTCCTGAAGTTGTCTATAGGTGTCATATAGGTTCTCAAAGTCTCAAAATGTATTTTTATCCCTAAATTTAGTTCAGGCCTTATCCAGAACCAAACGACGTGGCATGCTGACTCAGCGCTTACGTGGACCTGACTGATAGGACCCATATGTCACCGGCAAGACTTAACCTTAGAAAAATCATATCCTTTTCATACGACCTTAGATGAAGATAATTTTTTATGAAAATTATGGCCCTCGATGAGATATATAGATTGTTAAGATGCTCAAAAAATATTATAAAATTTCAGCACCGTATTAGTCGCATACCAAACTTGTCACCATAGGAAAAATCATATCTTTCTTGTATCATATCGAATAAAGATACTTTGTATACGAAAATTATAGCTCTCGTAGAGATCTACATATTCATAGTTTTCAGTTTTTTTATTTAAGATCGTTAAGATGCTCATAAAATATTATAAAAGTTTCAGTGGCATATTAATCGCGTACCAAACTTGTCACAATAGAAAAATCATATCTTTTTTCTGTATGCAGTCTGACAAAGATACTTTGGATAAAGATACTTTTATATAAATAAAAGTTGTGGCACTCAATGACATCTACAACATTCAAGTTTTGAGTTTTTCTATTTGAAGTTGTTTAGATTTTTATTTGAAATTTAAAAAGATTTAAACAAATTAAATAAAAAACTCAAAATTATTAAGTTGTATATCTCATCGAGCACTACAATTTTTATATATAAAGTATCTTTGTCTTAGAACATATAAGAAAGGTACGGTTTTTTTAAGGTGGCAACCTGGTCACGTGATTGATATGCTGGTGAAACGTTATATTTATTTATTTTTTGTCATCTTAACAACCTCAAATGACAAAATTCAAAACTCTGTATATGTAGATCTTATCGAGAGCTATAATTTCGATACGCGATTAATACGCCGCTGAAACCTTATAATTTTTTTCGAGCATCTTAACGATCTCAAATGAAAAAAAAAAACTCAAAACTAGAAAGTTATTGATCTTATCGAGAGCTAGTATTTTCATATACAATGTATCTTTATCTAATACCATACAAAAAAGATATGATTTTTCTAAGGTGACAAGTTCAGTACACGATTTATATGTTGTTGAAACGGACATCTTAACAATCTTAAATGAAAAAAACTCAAAACTAAAAAGTTATAGATTTCATCGAATGCTACAATTTTCATATAAAACTTATCTTCATCTAAGGTGGTATAAAAAAGATATGATTTTTCTAAAATTAAGTCTTACTGCTGAGATGTGGGTCTCATCTGTCAGATCCGCGTAAGTTCTGAGTTAGCATGCCACATCAGCTATCGGGTCGGGTAAACACCCATTTATACCTAGATGAGACCCAAGCTAACTTTAGGGACCAAAAAATATATTTTGAGACTTTGGGGACCTATATAACACCTATAGAGAACTTCAGGGATCTGTGATGGATTTCACTCCCGTGCAAAATACACTCACATCGGACAATTCAGAGCGTGCATGCTAGACCGTCCAGTGTGTAGTGTACTGAGATAGAGTCCGAGTTGGATTCAATTTTCATGTTTGGTTTGTGTCTGTTTTGAGATTTTTTTCATGATGTAAATATAAAGGGCCACGCCAGATTGAAGTATCCAATTAGTCAAAAACACTATCAATCTTCTATTTTTACTTTCTCCAAACCATATCTCTTCCAACCCCTATATTTACTGTTCTTAAAGCTTCTTGACTGAGTTTATGGGCATTCTAGATGGCCCTGCCAACTCTAAAACAACCCTGAATATAACTCTCTAAAGGGTCCTTCCCAGGAGGTGTTCCTAAGTTTACCACGACATAATAGAAGTACTGGACTGTCTAGTGCCTTCAACCTCGCCAATGCCAGAACATCCGCTAAGCGCATTCTCACCAACACATGTTCCAGCACAGTGCTGTGATTGTCCGGCATGTGTAATCTCACCATCTTCAGATCGTACGGTGTGCGCATCTTCACCAATGTTCGCTGAACTGTGATCCGCGCAAGTGGTTTTGTGTGTGGCCGAATTTTATGCCAACACACCTTTTGGCGAATCCAATGGGGGAAGAAGTTAAAGATCAATCTACAATAGCCAGTAGCCATGTTTGGCAAGCAGATTCCCCAACATGGTGAAATGGATCCAACAAACATCATAAGGCCAGCTTTTGAGAAATTGACAGCCAAAGATCAGTATATGAGCCTAGGAGCTCAAAATTGAATGCATGTGAGCGCTCAATGTGCCAGGTAGAGCTACCTAGGCACGAACCAAACAAGCCCTAGCTATGTGGGACGTGATGGGGCAGCACCCTCCTCTTTTGGTGCTAGTCATGGCACCAACAACATCGACTATAGTAGTCCATCGATGCCTATACCCAGTTGGGCCCACACGGTTGAAGACAATGACACACCAAACCCAAATGCTATTTTTTATATAAGGACACATATATAGAGAATAGCCAAATTACAGGGTGGTCCATAGATGACCAAATTATATCAAGGGCCCCGATGGCATGGTCAACACGTACCTAGCCACGCGTTGCGGTAGAGGACACATGGTCACCAACTGGATAGGAGAAGAACACAGTCGCAATGCCACCAAGAAGGTCATTGGCAAAAAGGGTTTCTAAAGGTGGCATGACCTCATGCATTGGACAGTGGTTGAGGAAAATGCATCAATGGTTGTCACCTCCACCAAACCGAAGATGGGGTTGAATCACTGATGGAGGATTTGAGAACAACCACCCTAGAGCCAGTGTCACATCCATCCCAGTTTGGAATTTAGCCCATAGTGGCCTATGTGCATGTTAATGAGATATTGTGGAGGGTTTAGTCTAACCTTGGTTGTTTAAGGTGGGTTAAACCAATATATAAGGCTTCTTGAGTCGATCCCACCATCCCTGGGTTAAACCTTTTATGCAAAACGAGGACGAAAGCGTATGTGGGATGGTGGTAGATGTGGTTCACTCAGCGTGTAGTGTGAATCTGTGTTGTTTAGACTCTGGGGCGTTACAGCCAAGGGAAGGCAACCTACTGTGCAAGTTGCAACATGCACAAGGAAGGCATTGCAACATGGATGAGGAAGGCCTGATTACACTCAGCACAGGGCTGCCAGAGGACGACAGGCGGAGTCCAAGGAAGGAAGTGGCCAAGATGAGCATAAGCTAGGACCAACACCATGGACCAGATCCACCCATCAAGTAACCCGATCCACATGGACATCTAATAGATTGACCACAGCCCAATCCTAGCTAGATCAATGGCAATGGTGACGGAACTTGAGTAGTAGTTGGTAGGGACGGGAGGAGATGGAACTGCTTGAGAAAGGGATGCAAAATTAGCCCTTATCATCACCGCAGTTGAGGGCGACTAGAATTATTGTAGACCTTATCATCACCGTAGTTGAGGACAACCAAGCCAAGGCAGAAGATGAAGCAAAAGTGTTGCCTCAAGTGATGAAAATGACTGGTCAATTGTGGCAACAAGAAGAGGACACCACTAAGCAACTAAAACTAAAGAAGATAGACTAAATCTTAGAACAAGGACTGGTTCTATGTAGAGAGAGGATCCTGCCTCTCCTTGCTGTCAAGGGTATGATTGAGAAGGAAGATAAGGGGTACCATGCAGCAACAGTGTTGAGAACCCTAGAGGACGAGAGATGACTTGACACAAGTGGAGCAGTTCGGTCTCATGTCTCCTAATGCCAATTTGAGTCGTGTCTTTGGTTTCAGGTGAACAAAAGACCATTTTTTGCTTGATAAAGTGTTTCTATCCTTCCCTTGCTCTTTAATTGTCACTCCATTTCAACAAATTCCTTTCAAGGCAACTAATTAATTCTATGGAAACCATTTTCTTCTTCTATGATGATTTGATCACCCTTTGCACCATGGCCTCACCTAGCGCTGCCTTCCCACACCGGCCCATGCCTATCCAAGCTAGGTGAGGAAGGTCACACACTACCCCAGAATAGACAATCACTGTCGGGTGTTAATCGCCTCACCGCTGCCGAAAAATGAGCCAGTAGTGGGTAGGTGGAGTGTTTGGGCTTGCATATCATTGTCTTCACTACTCAACAACAAATGAGATGACCATCGTAGAGCCACACAACCCTAACCCCTCACAACGGCGGACCTGAAGTACCTTCCTCTTCAGTCGAGCCAGGGCTTACCTTCTCTCAGGGCCTACCTTCTAGGGCTGGCCAGCACGGGAAACTCCCTGTTCAGCTAGTCAATTTGATATGATCACAACTTGCCAAAAGCTTCCTTTAGATTACTAAGACTGGCAACCCTCTTACTGAGTGGAAAGCAACCAGCTGCATTAGTCCATAGTAAACTTGGAAGTATTATTGATCATTCATTGCCTTTTCCATCCGAATACCCGAGACTATAATTGGTAAAGGTTGGATAAAGTTGTCGTCCCCTCGGACGCCCTTGCTGTTGCGCAAGTATTTGGGAAACAACAGCGCTCCATCAATAAAGCTACAAGGTAGCAGCTTCCAAGTCCCCGATCATTTGTCTCCATTCTTCTTTGCCAATTGTGATCTTGGATAGATCCTAGTCGAAGTAATGTTCTCCAATGTACTGTTGCCCTCAGATAGTTTTTAGAGCCTATTTTTGGTTAGTAGCCATTGCCAAAAATGTTTTAGTGTTTTCACACTCAGTTTCCACAAATGTTTGAAATACATCAATCCAATAGGTGATCTCAATCAAATGATAAAATGACCAAAAATGTGTTTTCCAGACTCAAACTCGAGGCCTTAGCATTCAAGTTCCCTTGAGCGCACATACCAGCTGAGCTACGCGACACATGTAACTATACAGTTAACACTATTATTTTAACTACACAATTTTGAATCTTATATTATATATTTGACACTCAAAACAATATCAAATGAAAAAGTTGTTAACTGCAAAGTTGTAGATCTCGTCAAGTACTACAACTTTGTAGACTTTGTCTCCATTCACCATTGTTAATCATGTCAAATCTGATCTGAGAATTTATATTGAATATTTAGACTTGTAAACCATCTCCAATTAAAAGTTGTCATCTACAAAGTTTTAGATCTCTTTAAACTCTACAATTTTGATATAAAGTTTATTTTAGTCCAATCTCATATGAAAAAATTATGAATTTTTTTGCCCAAAACAACTATCACCGGCAGTTCAAGGCGCGAACCAGCAGTGATAGTCCACCTATCATTGCTGGCTGTGCTATCACTGCCGGTTGAAGCCTCAAACCTACAGTGATAAACTTATTACTGTCGGTTCTAATACAACCGGCAGTAGTGTAGTGACATACAGCTCACACTCATTAGATTTGACTCGCTTGACGCAGCCCTCGCCGGAGCTCATGTGAACCCGTTGCGCCTCCCCAAGAATAACCCAAATACTAACCCCAACAATCCTCTCCACGCAAGCAGGGACCATGCCTCCATGTGCTCCACCCTCCATCTGCACCTCCCCAAGAGAGAGTAGGTCTTTATGTTGCATTTATTTGGTTTGTATTGTTTCGATAAGGGAAGCTTTATGAATTTTGAAGACATCACTAAAGGGGTGAGAGCCCCACCTGAATAATTTTCCACTGATACCAGCGAAGCCGGGAATGGAGGGTGCAAAGCACCTATTATAGGGATGACCCTTGAAGGTCCAGAAGTACATAACATAGAGGAAGAGAGGGGATTACAGCACCAACAAAAACAATAACAATACAACAACATGGTTCAGCTACAGGCTCAACCTACATCCGGAGCTAGTGCGAGCACCATGTTGCCGACCAGTGCCACTACGAATGTTGGATTCTAAAGATCTCTAATCGACAAGCAGCTGTAACTGAGTCAGGTCTGATAGACGATAGCCAGGTAGTCGAAAGGCATTGAGTCAGAACAAACAGGCGACAACCATGAGTTGCATCACCTGTCGGAGCATCTAGGTCCAACCGACGTCCACCTGCGCCATTTGGGGAGGAAGCCTCAAAGGGGTAGGACTATCAGGAGGAGAACAAAGAGATCCAGAGGAGGAGATCAAGGTCCCTGCAACCTAGCATAGATGAGGCAAAGCACTCAAGTGATTTAGAGGACGACAGAGCAAGCCGTTGATGGCAAGCACCTAACAGCAAGTAGTGTGTGCAAAAGCCAAGGGGTAGGAGGGTACTCAGACCAATAACATGATAGGGTGGGAGAGCAACTTGGGAGAGCATAAGGACACGTCGGGCATGGATGGAAGCAGGTGTGCTTGTATCGATGCCATCAAGAAGGGAACCGACATCCGCGGACGCCACCATTGACGACCGGAGCACCAGGCTCGTAAGGGCTTTGGCCCTGAGATGTGCCTAGCTGATGCAACAAGCTTGGAATGGCTTCCGCGATAGCAGGAACTGAAATCTATTTGCGCCATCATCGCTAGCTTGGAGCAATAGCCTAGCAAGGTTTTCACCCAGATTCCATATGCCTATGGAAGGCCACCTAGAGCGCAACGTGGCAAGTCGAATTTGGGGGACGACAAGTAGTAGCCGTAGGGGACCAGCGATGCCGGAGCCTTGTACACGCCTACCATGCGGCGCTTTGCGTCCCAGTCTTCAATCATGGGAGGTAGGCCCATCTGCGCTGGCTAGCAGCTAGCCAGCTACATCCACCGCCAGTCGCCTGGCCCAGATCTGGCCACCATAGGCTGGCCATGGCCAGCCACGTCCTGGCCAGCCAAAGCCCCAGCCAGCAGCACTAGATCTGGCCACTGTGAGTTGGCCCCGGCTCGCCACGCCCTAGTCATGAGCTGGCCGCCACTCCGGCCAGCCACGGGTGGCCAGGCAATGGGCTAGCCACGGCCTCGGCCAGGCAGTCAGCCAGCCCCGGCCCCGGCCACCCGTGGCTTATTGGCGGCAGACCCAGTGGAGCGGGAGGAAGCACCGGCCATGGGGCAGCCTTGGCCCACACCTGCACGCCAAAGTCGCTGGCCAACAGGCCCTCGACGCCTCCGTTGGGAGGGGTGGAGAGAGAGCGGCGCTCCACCCGCTGCGCCCTGGTGCGCAACCACCGCATCCGCATCCGCATCCGTCGGCCCCAGTGGCGCCAGATCCGGGGCGGAGGTCGTCGGATCCGGGCCTAGAGGACATGGATCCAGTTCATCGCCGGCCTTGTAGCTCACCATCAGCCATCCAAGTCGCCTAGAAGATAGAGCTCTGGAAGAGGAGGGGAGGAGAGGAGGGAGGAGGGGGTGGGTAGATTTTTGGGCGCCGCAACGGGCCACCATCACCTCTAGCCGGAGAGCGGCGGCGGTGGCGGGAAGTAGGCGCGTCGAGGCTCTAGCGGTGGCAGCTGTGGCGCCCCCCAAGTCGCCTATACGGACGACACAGAGGGTGATAGTAGGTACATTTTAGCTTTATGAATTTCAAAATTGTTACAATGAGTTAATACAAGGACAACCTTGAAACAGCCCTGACCTCTGTACATCTAGGATATACACGGAGTTACAAAAGGATTTAAGAAGTTTAGTCACACTAATTTGGCATATAAACGTAAATAAACTTATCTATAAGTTTGATTACAAAAGAAGATTAATTATAGACAAAACTAAAAGACTTGCATTTTGGTATTGAAGGGGTACTTTTTGCAAGTTCTGACTCTTTTTTTATTTTACTGGCAAACAAATATGCCTAAACGTTGCAACAGAACATGTAACTTGCGTCATCTATTCCAATATGTCTTGCAATCAGATTATGTATCATGGCTAGATGTCCGCTATTCTAAACGCGTATGAGCACCAGTCGTGAGTTTTGGGTACCAGTGGGACAGTAATCAATCAAGATTTTTATAGTAAAACTAGCTAGATCAGAGCATCTCTAGGAGTTTTTAAGACAACTCCCTGTTTTGGCAAAAGAGAAAGAAATGTCCTCCAACAGTTTGGTAAAAGAGCTCCTTAAAAATAAAAAGTTGCCAAATATCCTCTCCAACTCGCAAGTTTCCACAGTCGAGAGAAACTATGTATCCTCTTCCCGTCCGGCACTTTTCTCTGGAGATCAGGGTAAATTGGATACATGAGTAAATTAAGAAAACAAAAGATTCCAGATGAGAAAGTGGTAAGAGAAAAAGAAATTGTTAAAAAGGGTTTGGTTAGTTAGAAATAATTCGGGATTCCTAATGCAAATTCGTTTAGCAAGCTATTAAAGGAGACTATTGGAGAATGACAAAATTTAAGTTTGATATTTCTTCTGTTAACTTGCTAGATCTATTAGTTTAGCATGTAAACTATATCGAACTCCTGGAGATGCTCTCACCTATGCTTGGGAAGTAGAGGGACAAGCGGGCTGAGGGAGAGCATGAAGGACAAAATTTTGGAGGAAGAACTTTTTTCCTTTTAATATTATATATAAGGTATATAGATATAGGTTATTAGTACCTAGATTGGTAACTAAATCCATAATTTATAAAATACTTGCATTTTGGAATTAATAAGGGGTACTTCTTACAGGTTCGTACTGAGATTGGTAAAAATATCCACAATCTGTAAATTTGGGTCCACTAAAAATAATTTAGTTGAGAATTTTGAGGAACTCTGCTTCCGATTTTTCTTTTATGTATGTTAGGATTAATGTGTGGTGCCACAGTACTGAGTTCTTAGGAAACAAGTTTAATTAAACACAAAACAGGGTGACCACGGCGTTTTTAAAAGAAAAAAGATTTTCTTTGTTTTATGCAGTTTATTTATACTTGTTGTGAATATTTTTTCTACTGGAATTAGGTTACAATCCCGAAGCACAACAGAAAGTCAATTGCAGCCGCACTTGCGGAACCATCAGCGTTCATTTTCCATTTGGGGTTGAAGAAGGTTGTTATGCTAGGAAACAGTTTTATCTCAACTGCACAAATGTGACAACTTCTACCCTCCAACTGGCAGAAGACCCTAATTATCTGGTGACAGAAATTAATATTGATGAAGGGCTCATTACATACACAATCCCCAATAAAGATGAAGGATCAGTTTACCACATGTCTGAAGATGACCCTGGCATTTTTGTTAATTTACGTGGCCTGGTTTCTTCTAAATGGGTTGTTGCCAATCTAACTTGTTCAGAGGCACAGGCAAATAGTTCTGGATATGCATGTGTTAGTGCCAACAGCAATTGCATTCAAGTCAATTCTACGGATGGCTACGTTGGTTACCGATGCAACTGCTCCAACGGTTTCGAGGGAAATCCTTATCTCCAAAGTGGGTGCCAAGGTAATCAAACTCTTTTTCTGTGACACATTTTTATTCTTGTACGTTACAAAATACTCGTGTTTTGCGTGCACACTCCATCAAATTAGGGTTCTTTTCCTGGCAGAAGCAGCCATTGTTTTGGCATCTGAGGCAGGAGAAAAAATTTGAAAATGGTTGTATTGTACCCCTCAACCACTCTAGCTTATTCCCATGCTACTGTATACATTCTCGTCTTCTCCATCATAGCCAACGTCTGCTAAGTTGTTTGTTGTCAAATTAGGCAGGCCTAAAAAAATTGCATGCACCATACGGTCTGGTGCTTGTCTCCCAGATCGAGACCGAGAATGACTCAGTTTTCATGTTTGATTTGGATCGATTTTCATGATATATTTGGACTCTAGCACTGGGATAGTCAATCAAAATATAAAGGATAATGGCTGATTATGGTATCTAGTCGATCAAAATACAAAATCAATCTATTATTTTATCTTTTCCCATATTCTAGCTCTTTCAAACCCCAATCTGTTGTTGTCTCTTCGTCTCTATGATGACTTGACACATTCTAGGTGGCATTGCTAAACCTAGAACAACCCTAAGTGTACCAATACCGATGAGTCCCTCTCGAGTGGTCCTCGAGTGTCTTCCTAGTGAAAAAGAAAGCAACAGATGGTCCGACAATCTTCACCGGACAGTGTGGTATTTGCTTTTTTCTGATATCTAGTTGGCAAGTTCCAGTGCATGATCTGGTTTGTCCGGCATGTGCTATTTAGCCAGTGTCGGATGGTTTGTTCATTCTAGCACTTTAGTGCCACCTTTTGGGACAATCTAAGTGTTAGAAATTTGAGTAAATTTGGACATATTTCAATCCATGAAATTAGCGAAATATTTGTGACAAGCATGTGCATGTGTGACCTGTTCACAACTTCTATGAACAATACATAATAATCATATGAATAAAAATTATAGCAACATAAGTTGCAGATTTATACTTGAGCCCTAAGGCAGGACCAGTGCAATCCCACAAGTAGACATAGTGGGATATTCAATGTCATGGATCATGGTCAATATAGGAAAAGGTTAGCAGTGCAGTCCCACGAACGTCCACCAAACTATGTACAAGGACACTGGATGTAGTCATACGCGCCATGTACTGGAACTAGAACACCAAGAAGTAGTCGAATAGCAAGTAATTACACAAAGCTTTATGGTCACCCTAAAAATTAGATCGCCCATCACCCATGCAGGTTCGCAGCGGATATCACGGTTCTAGAGGCCTGCTCTCCCAGGATATGAATGGGAAGACTAGACAACAGAAAACGGTGGTGCTGAGACACAGGAAAGGACAACAGCAACACTATCGAGAAGAGTAAATGTGGAGTAACCACAGGTGTTACTATGAGTAACCGACATGTATTATATTCTCACAGGAGTTACTCCGACCGCACCATGCCACAACTTGGCTCGAAGCACGTGCATTTGGTACGCCTATTGTCTTGGGTTCGGAACCATGGCAAGCATCGAGTTGTTCATCAGAGGATGGTGTGTGGATCTCTGATAGCTCAGACACTCAAAACACTTAGAGACACAAGCGATTTATCCTGGTTTGGGCCTCTGAGCCCTACGTCTGGTAGTATAGTGTTCTTCGTGTTAGGAATGCCCAATCGGGGGTTTCTTACAACAATGGAGTACAAAGAGAGATCGGCAGGGGAGTGTGTGGTGCTATCCTAGGGTTCTAGGTTCAGTTCCTATCTCGAGTTGATCGATCGCTTGATCATCCGATCCCTTCTAAGGAGTCCATGCCTCCCCTCATATACTGAGGAGGGTACAGGGTACAAAGCGAGTGGGTTCAAGCCTAGGGCTTCTCTGCCTAGTGCTTCTGGTTCCTTTGTCTTGGCGCCATCGAGTACTCCTTTGTTGTGGAGGAGGGGGCCGACAATGTCGCAACCACTCCCTGATGTCTCTGTTCAGTCTAGCACTTGACCATCAAGTGTTGTCCGTTGCAACGTGGCCTTCCTCGGGTGAGCCTTCTTGAGCTTCCTTGGTACGGAAGGATCCTCCCCCTACTCAAAGAGGCCGATAAGCGGGCCTAGAGCCCTTTGCTCCATGGTCCTATGGAGTCTCTTGTCCTAATGTGTCACGCCAGTTGCATGGCTCTGCCGATCGAGTGGCCGACAGTGCCTCGTGGCTGTGGAAAGGGCAGACGGCGTAGTGCCCCTGCGCTAGTCAGGCCCTGGGTGCCTAACAAATTCTAGAGCTGGCTTTTGGTCTTGGCTCAGGACATTCTCTGGCCCCGAGCCAAGGCTCAGGCGGTTTCTAGGTGGGAGCTTGGTCTAGGCTCTCCATCAGTCAGGAATCCTAGCGTAGTCGCTGAGCCCCCGAGCCACAAGTGGCGGCTGCCTGGTCTACTCGGGCTCACCCTTCTCACATCATGGGCCTCCTCGGGGGAGGTCAATTCACTGGCTATCAAGCCATCCCTTCTTTTGCCAGAGGGTATGCGTGAGCGTACCCAATGGGAATAGCCCTTGATCCCTGACCGATTCAGAGAGCCGGACGGGGGGTCACTCGGATTATTGTCTTCTTCTCTGGGACTTAACACACCCCTATGTTAGACTATCGTCACCTATCACTTCTCTCAGCTTCACAACAGGTGCACACAAATGTCACCTATTTAAGTTGAGTCAACCTTTAATCAAAATCCCATGCAGAACTAATACTCTAATGCACCTAGAATTAAATATGGTCCTTAGGATGTATTTGATTTCAGCTGAGTTATAATGGGTCAAACCCATTTAAATCCAACAATCCTCACCAAATTCTAATGCACAGAAAAAATGCTCCTAGTTCTACAATTGTTTGATATACCAGTTTTAAATGGAGACTATTAAATTGAACATATGTTTTGGATAGAGACTACACTTATTCATAACTAAACAATGGAATATGCCTTGAATTGATAGTTTTATACTGAGTATGTTTCACCTAAGTCCTATACTGATACTAGGCTACGCAAAGCATCCCCTCTAGTTAGAGCATATAAGTTAAACTCCAAGGACTTTCATGAGTATCTAGAAATTACCCAAATGAGAGACACGAGGGAGAGAGAGATAGGATTGGGCTCACCTCCCCGGATCCTGGAGCAACACTGCTGCAGCCATGGCGCCTTGCACCAAATCGGAGACGAGTGATGCACCTCCACCAGGGCCTAATACGATGCCTGCTCCTTGCCATAACACCCCATCCTCTGCCTTCTCGTGCTGAGATCCAACCCGGTCGCATTCTAGGATGAGAACTTGGTCGCATCGCCACCTTGCCCTGGTCGCACATGACCTCCTCAGCCACGCACAGTGCTACTTCCACCCTTGGTGGGTTGAGGCAAGGCGGGACTCCTTAGCATTGCTCTTGGTGGATTGAGGCCATGCGAGCCTCCACGCCATCCTTGGCCACTGTCAGTGCTTGCGGGACACCGTCCATGCAAGTAGGTTGGGGAGAGGAGAAGGAGGGGGCCCATAGGATAGTGATGAAGCTAGAGTAAATTAAAGGCGGCTGCGCCTGCCTTGTAGGTGTGTAGATTTGTGCTGGAACCATGATAAAAAATTATTCTAGTGTTGGGTTTACCTTTTACCATTGACCTAGGAGGAGGGTGGGGAGGTGGTGACGGCAAAGTGTTGTAGGAGAGAGTGGCACCGCATTTGTGTGTGTGAGCTAGAGGGCAGCAGCTGAGTGGGTTAGAGGGGGGGGGAGGGAGGGAGACGGAGAGAGATAGGGTGAGTTACGCTATTTATCTAGGGTTTAGAGTGGCTGGAGTCGGCCTAGGACTTTTAATAGAGGTGGGCCCCCTAGGAGGTCTGCCTGTAAAAATGAACCATTTCAGAGGTGGGCTTGTTAAGAGGTTCACCACTGTTAATTAATTTTAGGAGGTGGTCGTTTATCAAATAGTCTCTGTAAATGAAGACCGCCTCTGAAATTCACTACCTATTTCTAGAGACAATGTCAAATTTTGCCTGCCTCTATGAATTAAAGGGCTAGTCTCCTAAAATCAAATTTGTAGTAGTGGCTTCTTGAATGATTTTATGAAGTAGATCGTTAGTCATAGAGGTCACATGTTAAATATCTTGGCATTGCATTCTTTCTAAATGAGCCACCAGATTAGAAGCACCAAGCAACCGAAGCCTCTCTTGAAGTTCTTGTGGATTGTTTTCCTTGTTTTAAATTTGTTAATTACTAAAACATTATGGAAAGGTCGTTTTGGCATTATTAGAAATCTAAAAAAGCTGCATGATTTAATTTGCAGATATTGATGAGTGTAATCAACCAAACAGATGTCATGGAATATGCCACAATACTTTAGGAAGCTTCAACTGTATCCAATGCCCAGAGAAGACAGTATATGATCCAATCTTATTGCAATGCAAGTTGGTGAAACAACAGAATGCTATCTTAGGTAAGAAGTAAATATGTTACGATTACATTGTGGTAAAAATGTGTACTCCCTCTGTTCCAAATTGTAAGTTATTCTAGTTTTTCTACATACATAGCTTTTACTATGTATGTAGATATAATGTATAATCAGTTCCATAGCAAAACCTATATACCTAGAAAAGTCAAAACAACTTTATAATTTGGAATGAATGGAGTATTAAACATGTATATGTGTTGTATACACATTGACTTGTGTTACAAGTTTCCCCAATTCTCTACAAAAGGAACTCACGAATTCAAAATTTTCAGGTGTCATCATTGGGCTGAGCAGTGGTTTTGTTGTTCTCCTACTTAGTATATGTGGGATATATCTCACTCGTAGATGGAAAAGAAATATCAAAAAGCGACAACGAAGGATTTATTTTAGTAGAAACCAAGGTCTACTTCTGGAGCAACTAATATTATCTGATGAAAATGCAAGTAACAGAACAAATATTTTCTCCTTGGAGGAGCTTGAAAAGGCCACAAATAACTTTGATTCCACACGTATACTAGGCCGTGGAGGACATGGTATGGTTTACAAAGGTATCTTATCTGACCAACGTGTGGTTGCAATAAAACGATCCAAGATTTTTGAGGAACAAGAGATTAATCATTTCATCAACGAGGTTGCAATTCTTTCCCAGATAAATCATAGGAATATTGTTAAGCTATTTGGATGTTGTCTTGAGACCGAAGTCCCACTATTGGTGTATGATTTTATCTCTAATGGTTCACTATATGAGATCCTCCATGGAGATTCAAGCAATGAATTAGTTTTATCATGGAACTGCTCCCTCCGAATTGCTGCTGAAGCTGCTGGGGCCCTTAGTTATCTCCATTCTGCAGCCTCAGTATCAGTTTTTCATCGTGATGTAAAGTCATCCAACATTCTACTTGATTCAAACTACACTGCTAAAGTGTCAGATTTTGGTGCTTCAAGATTGGTTCCAATTGATCAAACACATCTAGTTACGAATGTCCAAGGAACATTTGGGTACTTAGATCCAGAATACTACTATACTGGGCAATTAAACGAAAAGAGTGATGTTTACAGTTTTGGTGTGGTACTCTTGGAATTACTTGTAAGAAAGGAGCCTATTCTTACAAGTGAGTCAGGCAATAAGCAAAACTTGTCTAACTATTTTCTATGGGAGATGAAGGTTAGGCCTATTACACAGATAGTAGCTCCTCAAGTTCTTGAGGAAGCGTCTGAAGAAGAGATAAATTGTGTTGCAACGCTTGTGGAGAAGTGTCTCAGACTCCAAGGTGACCAAAGACCTAGTATGAAGCAAGTGGAGATGGCACTGCAATTTTTGAGGACAAAAAGAGCAGAACCGAGTCAAACTGCTGCTGGAAAAGATGATGAAATGCAGCCCTTCCTTACCAAAAGTGATATAAATCACTATCAGTTACCAGCCATTGATTTTGGGAAGAAATCTAAATCTACAGCACGTCAAAATAGCAAAAAATTCTACAGCTTGGAGCAACAATTTCTCGCAACTTCTGATCTGCCATGTTAGGCAGGTGCCTCAAGTTGATCGATAGAATGTTCTTCATAATTATCAATAACAATGACGTATATAAAACTCATCCTACTGGCTCATCCACACCAGCTAAGTCATCGATATATGCCCTTCCGCAATACCATCCGGCAGTGTGATAAGGGTCTTGTTTGGGAGTAATGTATTTTTTTTATCTGTAAAACACTTTTGCTTGTAATAATTTGCACTTGGGAAATGTTGTCTGGGTAAAAACCTATAGCTTCCGGCTTGTATCAACTACTAGTGCGTCAGCTCGTATTTGTGTTGTGCGTTTTACATCTCAAAAGCATGAATTTCACAGATTTCTCAGGGGTTACATTGCATGTCTCACTATCAATTTTAAATTTAACAAAGATGACAGTACGCAATCCCGTAAATCACAAGGATAAGATATATACTTTTGGAATTAGGAAGGTCGGCTAGGAAGCAAAATGGAAAAATAAGACCGGAGAAATTGAAGCAACATGTTGGGCCAAGATAAAATGGTATGAACTTTAGAACCCCCAACCCCCCACCGCCCCCACCCCCTCCCCCGCGCGCGCACATGGGATCTGACCAGGTCGGCAAGAAGCGCCTCGCCGACCAGTACCTCCCACCCAATCCGTGCTCTGGCCTGCGCTCGTTACTAAATCAGCCTAGCCCGCTACCGAGCCCACCAGCCGATCAAACAGAGGGCAGAAACTAACGTATGGGAGCTGCCCATTGTTCTAAAAAAGAGCCACGCACGAAAAAAAATAAGTTGCATGCATGCGAACATAAATATGGTGACGTCATAACTTTCTAAGACTAAAAACCGTTGTTTATAAACTATATAAGCATCTAAATTAATTTTTTATTACATCATGTTTTTATAATAATTCCTTCAAAACAAGACCCATCATGGATATATTTAGATATAATTTTATTAACAAATAGTTATCTCGAAAGATATAATAATTTTTTATCGAGTAGAAGCGATGTTCTACATTTAGGAAACAATGTTCCGCCTTCACATAAAAACTGTTCTAGGCTCAGGAACGATATTCCAGATTTAGGAGGACAAAATTTTAGATTTTTGCAAATAGTATTAAAATATCCGCGAAAAATATGGAAAATAAATAACAGATGCTACAAAATATATACAAAAAAATAAAATTAACAAATGACTTAAATAGGAAAATAAAATTAATAAAAGATAGAATAAAACATAATAAAAAAGTTAATAAAAAGGAAAAGCGCCACGTGATGGAGGAAAACAGAAAAGACCAACACACCGATACAACTCGGTCAACCAAAAATGTACCACGGAACAACTCACGGCCACTATGTGAACAATCAAAGTTACGTAATCGAACATTAAAGAATATACACCGTAGAGCATCTCATAGATATAGTGTGAATAGCTAAAAATACATCATAGAACATCACAAGTATACTGCATGAACATCATATGTATCTAATAAAATACATACAAGAAATAAAATCAAAGTAAAACATAAAAAATGGGGAAAAAATAAAATAGAGTAAAATAACAAATAAAAGATAATTAAAAACATAAAAAGAAATGAAAATATGGAAAACTTCAGAAATAGAAAAGAAAAGAGAGAGGAAGAAGAAATAGAAGAAATAAAAGAAAAGGAATAAGAAAGATAGAGAAATAAAAGAGAAAAGTAAAAATAACATCATACGGTACTACTCGAATAACCTAAAATGTATCATAGAACATCTCACGGTACTGTGTGAATATCAAAGATACATCATGGAACATCGCATTTATACTATGTGAATATCTCATAAGACACCATGCAATATCGCGTTAATATAGTGTTTAGGTAGGATCAGCCAAGTGTATCTTTTGCCATCTGCAATCTTATCTTAGTAAACCTAAGTAACTAAGCGATCCTACAGCGGAAGTGCATAGTAAAATCTAAGCAAGCCATTTTTTGAGATGAGACACACCTATCTGTGAAGTAGGATAGGAACAGCTAATTGGTCCCAAATATGGACAGAGAAGATGAACAGTTTGGGGCAAGTGACATCGAAGGCCAAACTCTAGAATAGAAAAGCAAGCCAATTTGGGGCAAATGGTCCTTGAACTTGTCCCGCATTCTCAAATAGGTCCATGTACTTCTAAAACCAGAATTCCAGGTCCCTAGACTTGTTAAATATACCTCTAGAGGTCCAAACCGATTTTGGAACACCGATTTTGCACACGTGGCCGCCACCGTGTCTGCTCAGTGCAAGGCCCTCGCCAACTGTCAACCCCGTGCTTGCCATCCGCCACTCGCACTGCCCCTGTACACCTGCGCTCGCTAGCCGCTGGCCCTACGGTGAGGGTGGACAGAGGTGCAAGAAAATAAAGAGGGGACAATATACAAGATTGGTATTGTTGCAGGAGGGGTTGGAAAAACAACTCTGGCCTAAAAACTCTATAGTGAACATAAAATCAAAGCACTATTTAGCACACAAGTGTGGATTTGTGTTTCTCAATAGTACTCTGCAGTTGATGTTTTGAAACAAGTTCTTCAAAACCTCGATGTAAAATATCAGCAGGATGAAACACTAGGAGAACTCAGTGGAAAGCTTGCAATAGCCATTCAAAATACAAGTTTTTTTCTTGTGTTAGACGACATTTGGCACCATGAGGTATGGACCAATCTCTTGAGAACTCCATTTTGTACAGCAGCTACAGGAATACTTGTGGTCACAACTCAAAATGATATAGTTACACGAGCAATTGGGGTGGAATACATGCATCGAGTTGATTTGATGTCACCGGAAGTCGGATGGGAGCTACTTTGAAGATTTTGAAGTGCAAAAGTTTAGGGATATTGGGCTAGAGATTGTTCGTTTGTGTGGTGGTCTTCCTCTTGCAACTAAAGTTATTGCTAGTGTTCTAGCAACCAAAGAGCAAAATGAGAATGAGTGGAGGAAGGTTATAAATAAAAGTGCTTGGTCTATGATTAAGCTTCCTATTGAACTAAGAGGCCCTCTTTACTTGAGTTATAATGAGCTACCACATCACTTGAAGCAATGTTTTTTGTATTGTGGCTTATATCCTGAGGATTCTACAATGTATTGTGATGAACTTATCTGGTTTTGGATAGCCGAAGGTTTTGTAGAAGAGCAAGAATCAGAACTTCCAGAGGATATAGCTGAAGAATATTACAAGGAATTGATTTATAGGAATCTCCTTCAACTAGACCCTATGTATGCAGATTATTCTAGGTGTAAAATGCATGATCTTTTAAGACAACCTGCTCAGCATTTAGCAAATGAAGACTTTTTTTGCGGAAATCTAGAGTCACTAAAGACTAAACCTTTGTCCAAACTACGACATATTTCGATTGTTACGGGCAATGAGTTTTTAATTACTCCTAGTATAAAGAAGGAGAAAATTGGAGTTCGGACTCTGACTATTAAGTGTAAAGCATTAAAAGTTGAAAATGCAATTTTCAAAAGATTCCCAAAGATGCGTGTTTTGGATCTATCTGATTCAATGATAGTAAGTATTCCTGATTGTATTGCAAGGTTGATCCATCTACGATCACTTGTTCTTGATGGGATTGACATATCCTATCTTCCAGAGTCCATTTGTTGTCTCATCAACCTATAGATATTAAATTTGGAGAGGTGTGTTTACTTGTATAGTCTGCCTACGAATCACTCAATTATGCAACTTATGGCGTCTTGGTCTCGCATATACACCAATAAATCAGGTTCCAAAAGGAATAGGCATATTAGAATTTCTCGACTTGGAAGGATTTCCGGTTGGTTGTGGGTGTGACAATAGTACCAGAATGCAAAATGGGTGGAACCTGGAAGAGTTGGGTCTCCTTCAGAAGTTGAGGAAGCTTGATATGGTTAAATTAGAAAGAGCAGCTTCTTGTATCACCGATTCACAACTAACGGGGAAAAGATATCTTAAAATATTGAATCTACATTGCACTAGTACAAATGAGGCATATTACGAAGATGATGTAATCAATATTGAGAAGACATTTGAGAAGCTAATTCCTCCACAGAGCATTGAAACTCTCGGGATTTACCAATTCTTTGGTGAGAAATATCCCTCCCGGCTAGGAGCTACTACTAATTTGTCTTCATTGAAATACTTGCAGCTTACAGGATGTAAATCCATTGTGCATCTTCCTCCACTCAGGCAACTCCCCAGTTTGAAGTTTCTAAAAATCAAGGAAGTTATTGCAGTCACCAAGATTGGATTTGAATTCCTTGGCTATGGGGTGAGTAATCCCAGATCTGCAGAAACAGTATCTTTCCCCAAGCTTGAAATGTTGATCTTGTCGGACATGCCTAAACTAAGAAGTCTACCATGGGAGCTTGGCCATAATGCCACTAGGTTGAAGGAGCTCCATTTAAGAAATGTAACAAGCATTAAGTTGGTGGAGGACCTACTGTTTCTCTCTAGTTGTCTTTTAATCGAAGACTATGATAGCCTGGAGAGGGTCTCGAATATTCCCCATGTACAAGAGCTGCGTGTGGGGGGCTGTCCAAGCTTGATGTGTGCTAACAAATTGGATAACTTGCAGCTGCTTCGTCTGCATGAGAATATGCAAGAGGTCTCCTCATTGTGGCTGCCTGGTCTTCAACAACAGTGTAGACAACACCATGGGGAAGACCTGGATGTCTTTAATTGGACATGATCATACACATCTTCCACAATAGGACAACTTCTAAGATACAAGGTAACAATACACTCAATATTCTAATTTTGTTACATGTTAATAATATCTTATAAGCGACACACCCCCCCCCCCCCTTTTATTTTTTCTAGTTTTTGTTTTTGTTTCTCTTGTTGGTCACAACTAATTGAGTAGATATATGTGCCACAGGACAGGACTTTATAGCGGAGGCATGGTTCAAACACAGTAGAGGCCCAGCCGAGGACGAGGCGTGTGCTGTCACAACTAATTGAGTAGATATATGTGACCATAATGTTGAAAATGATGACAGGACGGGACTTTATAGTGGAGGCATGTTATAGGCCCAGCCGAGGACGAGGCGTGTGTTAGCACGGCGTGGATATGGAGACGGCTCCAACCCAGGGTTCGGCGAGCCGTGGCCCAAGCGAGGCGAGGGTGACACATGGCAGTGCAAATCTAGTGGCGTCCCGTGGAAACCATGCTAACGGTCAATTTTTTTTATAGAGACAGGCATCCACACCCGTCTCTATTATGTCTCATCTCATTAATTAACAATCTAGAGACGGGGCAGCTGACTGCCCTGTAACACACGCCTCTGAAAATGAGTATAATCTAGTAGTGTATCTTGGATGTTCTTTTTTCAAAAAAGTTAGATGCTTTTTCATGACTTCACTTGAGCATATCCCGCCTCCATTTGTTACAGCGGTTTCTCTATGTGTTTAGTTGAGCCCTAAAAGGCCCATGACCACGAGGCATGTGTATGTAAACAGGCCGTGGCCCATCATTTGAGTTAGTGTGTACTGAAGGCCCATTTGTTTGCCCAATACAACACACTGACCAGGTGCTGGCCAAGTAGGGGCTCCTCTGCTTCAAGCATATCAGGTCATCAGAGTGTTTGCCCTGCTACTAACAATAATTGCAAGCCAGAAGACAAGAACGTGAGTGATATGGGTGTGTTTGGTTGGGTGGCTTAGCCCCCAACCAGGCTTGCTAGATGCAGCCCCTCCTTCATATTTGGTTGCCTGCAGTTTGAGGATCGTAGCCACACTTAGCTAATGCAAGGAGAGCCCCTTAGCCAGGCTTAGTAGAAAGGCAGCGAGTGACCGTTCTCTCGAAGCTAGGCTTGCATAAGCCTCCCATGCTATCGGTGAAGGAATCAGGTCACCTCCCGTCACCACTGGGCAGTGCACTCCTCTGACCCCCACCACTGGCACCTCTCCCGCCACATGCACGATCCCGCCACTGGAGCCTCTCCCGCCACAAGTATGACCGGCCTGCACAGTTCCCCAGAATTCCCCTGCTGTAGGCGGAGTTAGCTGGACGCGCACTTCCCCGAAGCTCCTAGCAGGCAGAGTTCCCCTAGTGCGCAGGCGGAGTCTCCTCAGACGCTGGCCCTTCGATGGAGAAGTGGAGCAGGCGGAGTTCCGCCCATGCCACATGGACAACGACGTGGGCTCGCGCCGCTCCCTGCCATCGCCAGTGCAAGCTCGGGATGCAGTGAGAGGAAGCGAGGCAGGCGTGGAGGAGCGAGGTAACCCGGAGGAGAAGTCCAACCGCTGCCGCAACGAACTGGAGGAGGAGGAGGAGACCGAGCGGACGCGGTGCGTGCTCGTTACATACCCATGGCGGTAGGGAAGGTGCTCGTTTCATGGCCAGCATCTGTTTGATAGATTGTTTCAAGGGAGGTAAGCTCACCAGTGCACAGATGTGGTGAATCTACTTCAACAAAAGCAACACACCATCCGTTAGCCAGCCTTAAATAATACATACAACCAAACAACTAAGAGATGGCTTAGTGGAACCTCGGCTGCCTAGACTTAGATGGCTAGCCAGGGCTAGTCACAAAGTTTTTGGGTCGATGGGGTCTAGGTACGGGGTCACGGTACGTGGTACGCTACCTATGAGAGATTTTTACACTTCGGTTCGAAAATGAACCCATGAACCTGGGTCAAAGTCGACGAACCCGAGTCGAGGGTGGTGAACCCGTTTTTTGTGACTATGAGCCAGGCTAAGCTAGGAAACCAAACACACCATATATGTCTACTGTTATCGACCAATGCACCTGCCTCCATCACTTCCTGAGCCACTGAGTGGCGACATGACACTCGCTTCACTGCTGTGGCGTTGTCACTTGCCAGCCGGCGGTGGTCGTCCACATACCGCACTCGCCGATGGCACCGCATTGGCACGCTGCCCATTCACTGCGACTCCTGCCGTCCGGGGACTGGAAACAGCGACGAGGGCAACTGAAGCATGCAGTGGATTCCATGGCTGTTGC
This sequence comes from Themeda triandra, assembly GCA_018135685.1. Taxonomy (NCBI): domain Eukaryota; kingdom Viridiplantae; phylum Streptophyta; class Magnoliopsida; order Poales; family Poaceae; genus Themeda; species Themeda triandra. The sequence goes on along the minus strand of JAENPR010001284.1, from coordinate 127,325 downwards.
CTCCTCAACTCTACTGCAACCGGCGTTGGCAAAGGTGTCACATCCTGCATTATTGGTTTACAAAACCCGTGCTTTACGACACCGTAGGAACCATCGGTTCAATAATTCAATAGAGTTGTGTGCTGTTGCTGTCAAGTTTATTTCAGCATTCACGATACAGAGAGTTGACTGGTTACAAAAATTGCAACTTGAAGTATGGAATTAGGGAGGTTAGGACGCACACGTCAGCTTTGTGTCTTTTGTTTACTTCCTGCACATTAAACTGGTTATGTCTGACAGAGTTGGGGAAATATACTAAAAATGCATTGCTTGTTCAGCTAATCCTAATGTTATCACCAAGTGAGAACTCACGACAGGGATGACAGCTTGAATAATTGTTCCTCATCATCAGTCATGGAGAAACCACCCATTGTTAGCCTGGTCTACCCATGAGCTGGGATCAATCAGTCCGACTATTTATTCATCAGAGATTCAGAGTACTGTTGACATGATACATGGACTCATTGTTACGGTCAGCTACAAGTATAATGTCAACTTGATCAAGGAACGTCATTCATTGCTCTTAGTCATTGATGTGTCGTCACCGCACTTCGTTTTTTAAGTTTGTGAGCAACTGGATGAAATGATTAGGAAACAAAGTTGCATTCTGTACAGGCTTATATGGGTTACTTGTTCCCACACGTCTTAAATACAATGCGGGTTGATGGACTGGTGTCACTAACTATTAATTTCTCTTCGTTTCAATACCTTTGTACACAGTTTTCCCTTAGCATGCACTGCGAGTTTAGACATATTTACTGCAAAGCTTTTTATGTGCTTACACAAAACCTGGCTTGGTTTGGTTACAGAGAGGGCCAGTTTCACAAGTGCTGCATGAATGGCCAACCAATCTTTGCATTACTAAATTGATGCCAACAAACTGCCAGTAGGCTGGTCGTTAACTTACTTTACAGTATTCAAACACAGGCCAGACTAAAATATTAGAGTATTTGAAGACAACGCTTTGTAGTCTACATGTGCCTTCTATCCATGTACTCATCACATTATTCGCTTTATATAACAAAGAGCAACTGTTTTGCTCCTGAGTGCAAGCTCTCTAGTTTCCAATTTCTCCTCTGCTATTTCATCCGTAACCTCGGCTTTGCTCTGCTCAAGGTGTGGAAAGGTCCATGGCCTCGACCTGAGGAAAGAAGACTTCTTATATCCTCTTTGCCATCTCATTGAACTTGCAGAGATAGCAAGAACATACCAAACAGTGCCTTGTCACGTTGCCAGGACTCTAGGTAAATGTTCTAGTTCTAGTATCTCTGAGATCTTGGTGATTCTTCTTGCCTATTAAATGCATATTCTAGCTATATATAGCTAGTCATTCAACCTGGCTACAACTTAACGGCCAGTGTTTTCTGTTTCTTTATGTAGGTGTCGCTGTGCGATTTATTGGTTTTCCATCGTCCAGGAGATAGACTGATACTCCTCTATGATCAGTTCTTTAGATTTATTTCTCCAAGCACTGTGCGATTCCACAGGATGATTACTGCCTATTAGCAACCACTTTTCATTAACGGAGGATAGGTCTGTAAGATAAGAATTTTAAGTTGTAACTTCTCTCCAGACGATGCATTGTTGAGACTCCGTATCACTCTGATCAGTGTCTTTCAATTGTTCTGAGTTCTGCTATGCTTTGAAAGTTCTTATCTTGTGTTTAGTTTGGTCGCTAATTACTTTCTAATCAGTTGTGTTTAGTCTAATGATATGTTTTCACCAACAAGGCTGTCATTATGCTAGGCAGTTCTAGCTGTCCCCACTTTTTGTATGGGTTGCCATGTGATCTGTTGTTGGTTTCCATTTCTCATGGTGGTGGAGTGATATTCTTTAGCTATTTATTCTATTCTTCCAGGCAGTTGATTTTAATCTCCTCCTCACAACTAGAAATCTTAAAAGAAATGGTATGAACAAAATGCTTCAGTGAGATGATTACTACTGCTTCTTATTGTCAAACTCTTTTCTGCAGGTGGTTCTGATTCTAGGATTCACCTAATGGCGACCATCTTATTTCCTTTTGCGGGATCATGCATCCAAAAGCGGCAAGAGATTATTACAAGTGAAGCAATACAGGTACTAGGTGTCAAACAAGAGCTTAGGGACCTGCAGCAAACAATGACACAAATACAGTATTTTCTCAAAGATGCTTATCGGAGAAGGATTGAAGACTTATCAGTTAGCAATTGGCTTGGTGAGCTGAAAGATGCAATGTATGATGCTGATAATATCATTGACTTGGCAAGGTTTAAAGCAAGCAAGCTACTAGGAGAAAATCATTCATCATCACCCAAAAAAATATATGCATGCAATGGTTTTCCCCTTATCTCTTGCTTTTCTAATACTTGGACACGTTGTGAGATTGGTACACAGGTTAGAAGCCTCAAGAAAAGAATAGAGAAGATTGCAGAGTTATGTATAAAATTCAAGTTTGAAATAGAACCGGTTGCCAACATTTCAGATCATAGAAAAACATCCCATCTTGTAGAACCAAATATTGTGGGGAAGGAGATTGTTCATGCTACTAGGACATTAGTAGGGTTGGTGATGGACCATAGGGAAGACAACAAGGCTTACAAGATAGGTATTGTTGGAACAGCAGGAGTTGGAAAAACTACACTAGCTCAGAAAATTTATAATGAAAAACTTAAAGGTTACTTTGATAAACATGCATGGATTTGTGTTTCCCAACAATACTCTCAAGTTGCTTTGTTGGAAGAATTACTTCGAAATATTGAAGTGCATCAAGAGCAAGGTGAATGTGTAGGAGAGCTCAAAGGCAAACTTGCAGAAGCCATTGAAGAAAAGAGCTTTTTGCTTGTGTTGGATGACTTGTGGGAGTCTGATGTATGGGCCGGTCTGCTAAGAACTCCACTTGATGCTACAGCTCAAGTAACGATTTTAGTAACAACTCAGCATGATACAGCTGCAAAAGCAATTGGAGTTGGACAAATGCACCAAGTTGAATTGTTGTGAGAGGAAGTAGGATGGGAGTTACTCAGGAAGAGTATGAACATCATTGATGAAAATGAAGCGCTTAACTTGTGTGACACTAGAACCAAGATTGTTCGGAAATGTGGTGGCCTTCCTCTTGCAATTAGGGTTATCGCTAGTGTCCTAGCAACAAAGGAGACAACGGAGAATGAATAGCGGAAGATTCTACGCAATGACGCTTGGTCAATGAGTAACCTTCCTGCTGAACTGAAAGGTGCATTGTACTTGAGTTATGATCAGCAACCACAAAGCTTGAAGCAATCTTTCCTGAAGATTGCTCAATGCGACGCGATAATCTTGTTAGGTTTTGGGTTGCTGAAGGCTTTATAGAGAAGCAAGGGAACCAACTAATGGAAGATACAGCAGAAGAGTACTATTATGAGTTGATCTCAAGGAATCTCCTCTTACCCAGTCCTTTGTACGCTGACCAAAATAGGTGCAAAATGCATGATCTATTAAGGCAGCTTGCTCATCATTTATCAGAGGATCGTTTCCTCGGAGGCTGACAGTTGTTGGAGAGTACAGTTGTATCTAAACTACGACGTGTGTCTTTGGTAACGGAGTAACAAATACATGTCATGCTTTAAAACCGGAGGAAAACCTCAATAGCATGCAAACGCTTGGTAAACGTGACCGAAAGCTTTTTTTTTTTTTGGAATTATACACAATGTTTTACAATAATTTTTATTTGCATACATTTGAAACAATTCTAAAAAAGTAGAATTAAGCGGTGTATGTTAATAAATTTAGTTTGGTCTCAAAACGTCAAAACAATACACTGGCGCTACTTGGGCCATTGGGCCACGGCAATGCACGTCACTGTCTTGCTGAAAGACAAGACAAAGTCCACTTTTGCCAAGGTTTTTGGGAAGAAATGATACCAATTACCAAAAGTAAACAATTTCTGAAGGGAAACTCAGAATTCCAAGAAATGGTTTCCTATTCTAAAATCAGAAAAAACTATTTTTGCCATTTCTTAAAACAAGGAATAGTTTCTTCGAGAAAATCCAGCCTCTATCAAATTGGGCTTCAATGTCCAACGGATACAAGCAACATATTCGGTCAGCCCAGGCTTACTCTGCTTGACGTAGCATGTGCGCCTCTTGTGTGTAGTTGTGGGCCGCTTTCCTTAGATGTGTCTTTAAAAAATGGTGGAAAATGATCCCTACAACGAAATACAGTTGTAACACAAAACGGGCCCACCATTGAGGTCGTAAAAATAGGGAGATCTCTGCTCGCTGCTGCTGTTTTACAGCTGCACCCTAGAGCAGACCAGGCCCAGCTTACAACTCCAGACGCTAGCCGCACAAACTTAACCATCAGCCTAACAGGACTGTTCCTGATGTGTCCAAAGTTTACCACTAGTGCGCCCACTAGGGAATGGAACAACAAAGCACGGGTTCTTGTACCAGGTTGGCAGCTTAAGCGGCCGACCAAACTCAAAACACACAGTGGTGTTACGAATTACCGTTCCTATAAGAGTTCAAGCTGCAGAGCACAGACATTGACCTAATTCAGTTCATCTTTTGATGTTCTACTATCTCTAAAATAGACCACCATTTCTCTGAGACATTCAAAGATATTACATCCCTGATCATAATTCATCCATAAAAATTAGGTAACTGTAGGTCTCCGCTACTTAAACATTGTAGTAATAGACAGAAAAGTAGGGCAAGACAATCTAAGACAGGACCAAACAAGTGACCCATGCTGTCACCAACTCTAGGACATACTACAGGGTAAAGCCAGAAGTAAAACTAAAAAACAGAAAGGGGGGATGCACAATGGTTAAGCGCATTAGCCCCGGTGTACTGCATCCATTCCAGTAATCATCAGACAGCAGGCCCATCTTCTTGGCTCCCCGCTTCAGCGTATCCGCGATGCTCTGTTTCTGAAACAGAGAACAAGAGTGAGTATGTGTAATATAGACAAACATAGTAAAACTAAACTGAAGAAGTCCTTGATTTGAATTGACATAAGTCACAACCTCCATAGTTCTTGAAGAGTATGAACAGTGGCCAGATTTCTGCTTCCCATTCAATAGTGGCGTCATTCGCATTTTCTGTCCTAGGTCGCTTGTTTGCACAGCTCTTGTTATGCCTCCACAGGTGAGAGGTGCCATTCTTAGAGCAACCAGTAGTGTACCCCTTGTCACAGGAGTGGCACACTACGTACACCAGGCCACAATCTGTGTTGTAAACCTTGGTGAAGTGCATCCAAACTTTTGATTTGCGGCGGGAGGCCCCAGTTCGCTTGCGCTTCCTATCGACCCCACTGTCCATTGAATCAGTACTGGATGTGGTAGCGTCAGTGCTCACGCCCTCACCTAACGGTGAAAACAAAGCAGGGAATGTTAGTCTTTGTACTTGATGTGTTGTGCAAGAAAGAAATGTTCAAATGTGTGGCAAATGAAGGATTACCGTTTGAGTACTCTTCGTTGTCATCATCTGCATTGAACCGCCTGTCCAACTCACTGAAAGTCGGGAATGAAGTATTACCGCTATAGTACTCTTCGTTTTCATCATCACCGTTCAACCACCGGTCTAAGTCCCTGAAAACAGACTTGACTGCTTCTTTGTCACAGCGGAATACCTTGCGAATCACCATGTCCCCCTACAAGTAAGCACCAATGAACATTCATAATTAAATTGAAAGCATGGCAACGGTGCTACAAAATGTCCTAAACAAATATAGTTTGATTCTAAGATCAAACTAAATGTTGGGATGTTAGCAAGTGTGTGATCCTTATTAACTACCTGGAGAAACAGAGATGGGGAGTTGTTGTCATCGACCTGTTGGTATTCTAGCATGATGAAGTCCGTCTTGTTGCCATCCTGATGGTGAAACTCTAGGGTTCTCCGCAGCCCGATATACTGCGGTGGCACCTTCATTTGCAACTGATCCAGCATTTGGATATCAGTGATCTCCTTCCAGCTACCATTCATTTGTGGCTGTTCCATTCGGATCGCAGTGAACTCCTTCTTTATCTCCTTCCAGAAGCCCCCATGTGTCTGCCGGTTCAATGAGCTCGTGACGTACCAGGGTGTAGGGCTGGTGAGCACGAGATCCCTTGGGTCTAGTTGAGCGAGATCAACATTGATCCCTTCACATTCGAGCTTCCCGTTGGTCTGGTGTTGGTGATCAAGCACTTCACGGAGGTGCTAAAGGATGTCCCGGTCCTCGGCGGTGGAAGGATTGGACTTACTGCAGCTTAAGCGTATGTCAAAGTGCCTTGTGAAGGTAGAAGTGCCCTGATTCTTGGGACGAGCCTTGAGCACTTTGTCACAGCGGTGGCACACTGCGTACACCACATCAGGATCTTGGGTGTCTATCTTGGTGAAGTGCTGCCAAACACTACCAGATTTTCGATCGGAATGAGTTGCTTCAAGCCTTGTTTGTTTGATCCCAACATCGAAGGGATTAAAGGAGATCGAAGGAGGTTGAGGAGGATTTTGACTTGTAGGGGATTTAATCTCCCTCAATTCCCTCCAACCCACTTGGTTTTGACATGAAACAAACTGGCCCTCGACCTCACAGTGTAGGAAACTCTTCATGTCGCGCCATTTCTTCCTGTTGGCTAGGGAACGGAGTAGACTCCTCGTGCGATCATCTGCAGGAATAAATGAGAATTACATAAGCCTCGCAAGATAAACACTCAATCTACTTAGCCTTGATATTTGGTGTTTTTGTTTTTAGAAGGGGTGCCGATAGATCTGCCACATGTTGTATTAGACAAGGAAAAGGGAAGAAAAACGACAATACGTACAAACACAATGGTTAGCCGAGTCTTCCAAAACAACGGTGCAAACAGTTCTGCTGGAATAAAGAAAAAGGGGAGACGGTGTGTTTGGTATGAGGAATGAGGTGGTCCATCATCTACTCATTCCTCACTTTTTTTACTTGGTTTATGGACTGAAATAGGTTGATGTATCATCACCTCATTACTTACAAGCTAATAACCAGTACTAGCACGATTGGAGTAATTCCACACATACTACACTACCTCATCTAGGATGGAGTGGCTCCCCAAACCAAACACCATGACTTGGTCTAACCCAACAACTAAGCAGTCCACAACAATTAAAGAACGAAACCAGCACTACGCTAGGTAGTAGGTACTGCAAGCACTTACACATAGCCAACTGGCACAACTGAATAGCATATTTGCAAAATATTGCCACTTGACTTGGTTGTAGATTCAAGCTTGTCTTAGAAAGTAATCCAATTATACTATTTCTAAATATTCCATCAGAAGAAAAAAATCATCAAAGTTGCTTTTCAAGGTTTTGCTGAACATGGAACGGCATCTTCGCCAAAAAAAATTTACAAGGTTTCTATTGTGCTCACAGCAATGATTCACAAGCCCGACCCAGTTTTGAACTGTGGACGGAGTTTGTACAAAGTTGTTTAATCTACTATGATGTGATGGATCAGCTAGGTATAATAACGATGCTGAAAATAACTAAAACAAGAATCATTGCAGATAGTAAAGCATTATCGGTGATCAGTGATGACACGTACCACTGTAGTCGGAGGAGGAAGCTTCTTTGTAAGCCTTCAGGTATTTGTCAAATCCGCAGTGCACAGAGGCCTTGTGTGGTGTGCCTTCCATGAATACCTTACGAAGCACCACATGCTTCTACGAGTACAGATAAGCGCGAGTATACGTCAGAACTCAGAGGAGTACACAAGTGCAAGCATATGTTAGAAATGGACAAATAATTGGTCATTAGAATCTAACAATCTACCGTGCAGAGATGGATGTGGGTACCTGGTCGATAAACAAAATCCCTGTTCTTCCAGGACGCCAGCAGTTGTACTCGTGCATGACCCAGTCTGTCTTGGTGCCGTCCTCCATGTAGAACTCCAGGGTCGTCCTAGACCCCTTGTAGGATGGCGCCGCCGCCGCCGAGGACTCTCCAGAATGGATCACGATGAAAGAATCCTCCTTCTCTTCCCAGTATCCTGAACGTGTCTGCAGGGGGCTCAGCCCTGCCATCAGACTCGTTTTCGCGAGGTAGTAGGGTGGGACATGCCATGGGTCTTTCTGGGAGAGCTCGTCGTTTGTTGGCAAACAAGAAGGAGAAAAAGGAAGAGTCAAGCGACTATACAAATCAGTATCACTATTGATTCGGCGGATATAAGTCATCCTTTGGTCCATCGGTATGGGATTGAAGGGGGTGGAGGAGGATTTTGACTCGTAGAGGATTGAATCCCGCTCAATCCCTTCCAACCCCCATAGATTTGGGATCAAACTAACAAAGTACTAACAGATTTTCCTATCGCTAGAAAGGGGAGGGGGGGCGGCGGATGCGAGGTGGAAGGAAAGGCGAGAGTGATGGGGAGGAGCCGGCAGATGGGTGGAGGCTTTGAGTGTGGCGATTGCCGCTTGCTGGCTGCTGGGGCTGCTTTTATCGGCGCCCGCGTCAGGCTCACTGTCTCCAGCTCTCGGCCCGAAGTCGGGCTCAGGGGCAGATAGTAGGCCTGACCGGTCAGCGGGCAACTAGCGGGGAGACTTGCGGAATCGGATCGGCTGACTTCACTACCAACGACTGTTGGCTGCAGTCACGGAAATCCGTCTGTCCATTCCCATCCAACGGCAAGACAGCGGGAGAGCAACCAACTAGCCGGCCACGCGGGTGGTTCAGACCATCGAAGCCCACAGTCCACCAGAGCACACGCATCTCCCCGGCCACGCCGGCCATGGCTGACGACTCCGTCGCCGCCTTGTCCGTTTCCTCCTCCGTTTCCGTTTTTCTCATCGATGGACCCTGAGGTGCTGCTATCTGCGAGGTCGTGCATCCGTCTTCCTCGCCTTCTCGTCACCTCGCCACTCGGGGTGTGGCGTGCCAGGTGCTGCCGCTCCGCAGGCAAGGTGCTTTTGGGGGTTCCTTGCTCGTCGCCAGCACGGTCGCTGGCCGTTTGCCTGCCACCCATGTTGTACTCGGGCCACAACGCCTTTCCTACACGCGTCAGAAGCCTCTCGAGGTGTAGGCCCTAATTTGCGAGCTTCAGGTGCACTATGAGGATGCAATCAGAGCTATTTTCAGAACAAGTGTTCTTTTAGCAAGTCTATGAAAACATTCAGAGCAATCAGAGCAATTTGTAGGAACTTGTGCATCTCTTTATTCATACAATTTGGCTCTGGTTTCTGCTTCCAATACAATCACAATTTGGTAGCACTTGTGCTTCCTATCTAAATTCCAGCACAAGGAACATCCCCATGGCGCACACCCTGCAGGACAAGCGACGAGCGAGACTTCGAGGAAGGAGGGGGGATTCCCTCAAGGCGCCTGTAGGCCCTCTCTCTGGCCTCAACGAAGACGGCGACGACGGCGGCGACGGAGAAGAAGTCCGCCTGGGATCCTGTCGTCCCTGAAGAAGGATAGCCAGGGGAACTTTTGCGTGCTGCGTGGGCTTAGATGGGCCACATCAGGTGTTGGGCTGCCGAAGCATGGTTGGTCTCTTACAGCCGTTGGATGGGAGTGGACGGTTGGATTTTGGCGACTGCAGCCACAAGTCACTCGTGCTGAAGTTAGCCGATCTGAATCCAAGACTTGCATGTGCTGATATCGGCGCTGGTTTTCTCCCGCGTCAATGTTAAGCACACAGGACATTTTTGAAAAATTTTAACACCCAAATTAATTTCCAATTATGTTCTCGGTTTTTTAAGTAAATTCATCAAAAAAAACCGCCATGAATATATTAGATAAGTTTATCTAACAAACATTTATCTTATAAATGTACTAGATAGAATATTTTTCTTTTATGAGTAGAAGAAACTTTCTAGTTACAGGTTCAGAGAACAATATCTCCTCTATAAAAAAAATATTCTCGGTTCAAGATAACAACATTCAACATATAGGAAAATAAATTAATAGGTTCATCTGAATGGTATTATCGCTGCTAATAGGAAAACAATTACAAATGTTATGACATATACAAGGAAAAAATAAAACAATAAACCATGACGCACCACTCCACTGTTGCAACATTACCGTTTGATCACACCAACAGGACTAACGCGTCAAGTCGATCTCCATCTTAGAAAATTTATTATTACTTCATGCAATGTCATGTGAAGATGATTTATTCTATTAAAATTGTAGCTCTGGTTGAGATCTACAACTTTCTAGTTGAGCTTTTTTCATTTGAAACAGTTAAAACACTTAAAAAGTAGAAAAAAGTTTCAACATCATATTAGCTGTGTATCAGGGTTTGTCGCCTTAGATAAAAATCCCCTTATAGCAAAGTTGCAGCTCTTTGAAGTTTACTCATTTCCCAGCAAGATCCCTTCATTTTAGATTTCCTAACACGACCGGTTTTAGACATTTTTTCTTTACGCCTTGTTTAGTTCTCACCTCTAAAACTTTACACCTATCACATCGAATGTTTAGACACATGCATTTAGTATTAAATATAGACGAAATAAATGATTAATTGCACAATTTGTGTGTAATTTGCTAGACGAATTTTTTAAGCCTAATTGATCCATGATTTGACAATAAAGTGCTACAATAACACACGTGCTAATGGCAGATTAATTAGGCTTAATAAATTCATTTCGTAGTTTATAGACGAAATCTGTAATTTATTTTTTTATTGGTGTCTGAATACCCCATCGATATCCCATGTGATATCTGATGTAACACCCAAAAACTTTACAGCGTGGATTGGAGCCAAATGAGACCGTTATTTATACTTGCCATTTGTCTTTTTAATCCTTCACGTGGATTGGAGCAAGCTGAAACTAATGAAAGTTCGATTGGGACCGGTGGCTGTGGTGACCAATGACTTGGCGGCACCTCGGGCCGGCCCGAACGCAGGCTCAATGTACTAGAGTGGGATACCTGCATGCTGTACGTACTTTTACACCGTGATCTTCACTTGTGTGGGCCATGGCTTTCTCTTTTTTTTTTTCTTTTTCTGTTTACACCAAAATTTTGACTGGCAAGGGCGCGAGCAGATTTTGTCGGAAGGAGAGCTGCCAGAGTCGTCCCGACACCGAAGGGAGCCGATTTTGGGGAATCGGCTAAATCAGGATCGATCGGTAAAACAGAGTCGGCTATTTTGAGGAAGCACATGGGCTACATTAACTCCAACCCGGTTACGCAGAAGCTGCACGTTGACGGCACGGGACTCTACAAGTACGGAATAGTAGGACTCAAGTTATCTAGAATAGGCGGTTTTTAGTTTTTCCTTATTTGCAAGTCGTAGTAGACTAGGACTTGGTCAAAGCTCAGGGTATAAATATGTAAGCCCCGGCACATTGTAAGGGATCTCGACAATTAATACAGCTTTCGGCTCTGGCCACCAAACCCTTAGTTCTTAGGATCCCGGCGTATTTTCATCAAGCTTGGCTGGTTCGACCTCTCGCTTGCTCTGTAAGTATCGCCCTGGCTTTTACTTATGTTTGATAGGGCCGGTTCGACCTCCTATTGATGCATCGGTATGGCCAAGGGGCTTGTGTTCACGCTAGATTTTGCCGGTTCGACCTCTTATCTATGTGTTTGCACTCAATAACAGTTTATGTCATCGTTTGATGGGGCCGGTTCGACCTCCCATTGTATGCGGTAGCATAGGCTAGTTATCGGCTCTGCTAGATTCGGCAATCTAGTAGATTCATCAAGTTACCATTGCTAGTTATCGGCTCTGCTAGGCTCGGCAACCCAGTAGATTCATTAAGTTATCGATGTTGTTAGTTTTTATTGTTTATTTTATTACAACATCTTTGCCCGATCAAGATTGGTAGATTTGGCTCATATCTTCTTAGATTCGATTGTCATCAATGCTTGTGTTGTTTAGATCTTTTGTCATGATGATCGATCTTGTGCTTGCATTAGCTAGATTTTATCAATCTTGTTCGTGACGTGTGCGCGTTCTAGGGTGTAAATAGCTTTATGAAAGAGTTTACTAATCTTTCTATCTTAGTGGCTCCAGCGGGTTAAGTCATCGATTTCACTGAGGTAAATTGGGTTAGTGGGTTCTGACGTGAAGTTGTTTATGCACCTAGTTCGTTCTCAGGTCGGTATCGGCTAAGTTAGCCGATTCACTAGAGCTTTATCCATATCATTGTGTGCATAAATCCGTTTGAAGCTAGTTAGTTTACTGAGCCTGCTTGGACGAGACTTGGCCCAACGATTACTCTGTCAACGGGTTTCAAATTCATAGGTTTAGTAGATTTATTAGGTTCACTCATGTTAATGCATGCGTGTCAGATCTTTTCACATGACTGTATCAAATAGACTAAATCGGCTAATGGCTTTGCTCCTTTCACGTGTATTCGGATAGCCGATTTAGCTTGTTCTTTACTATTTATAGCACGTATCATGCATGGTTTATATTCTTTATTTCTTAAGACATCCATGTCATGTCATGATTAATTGCTTTATTAATGCATATTTATTTACTAGTATTATTTACAAATGCAAGTCGGATGTTGACTCTCTAGTCAATGCCTTGATCAAATCGGCTGTTTAGCCATACATGAGGAACTATCTGGAATCACACCGGCAGGTTCCATATATTGACTATTCTTTTCCTCCTTGTTAATTCTAGGGTCAAATTGACTGGCACACCTTAGCTCGACCGGATCGACTGCTGGAGATAGCCATGAGGACTGGAGACATACGCGCTCTGGTCTGTCTGGCTTGCGAGGAGTCGGCGTGAGGCTGTCACATTTTTACGCCGACACTCTTTTTGGCAATCCCAATGGGACCACAATCGTCAACAATGGCTCCAACGAATCAATCTGATCTCAACGTCAACAACATCCTCGACGTCACCCAGGATGGGCTCGACCCAGATCAGCAGAAAGTAATCGAGGCAGCTTCTGAACAACTAGTGCAGAAGTGCTTGGCTTGCTTTGGAAGGGTTCGTGGTGGCAAAGTCGTCTTGAAGCAACCAAGGCCCAGGATCTTGATGGCAGGAGAAACTGTTGCAGGAGAAGATGAAGACAAACAGTTCTTGATCGATGAGTTAAACAAGATCATACACGAAGTCATCTCAAATCATCAAGCATATTTTCTGAATACGTTCAGAAACATCATGAAGGATGTCTTCGCTGGTTTTCCTGTTGACTAGTTTGGCCCTACTTATTTCAACCTGAAGACGAAAAAAGATGCTGGTGATGGCACACAAGATTCTACCAAGGCGAACATAGGATCAGGTTCTAATGGAGGTGCAAATGTCAGTGCAGCTCATGTACAACAGCCGAAGGGTGGCCCTCCACCTAATTTTGGTACAACCTTAGATGTACCACCTTCGGCTCAAAAAATAGCTCCCACAGTTGATAGGATTAGAAGAAGCATTAATTATCATGTAAATCAAGCTATGGCAGGAGAGGCCCCAGAAGGTGACAATGAACCACCAGTAGGTTTTGCAAATGTCTCAAGCTACAATAATTGGGGAATGACTCCTTGCCCAAACATCAGAGGATCTGCTGATCCAAATGATCAATTAATCAAGAAGCTTGCTGAAGTGATGGAGAAGGAGTTTGGCATGAAGAGGAGTCATTCTAGATCATACAGCATGCCATATCCTGAATGGTACAACCGTCTGGAGCTCCCGCGCAACTACAGAATTCCAGTATTCTCCAAGTTCACTGGAGAAGACAACACTAGCACGATGGAGCATATAAGCAAGTATTTGGCTCAACTAGGCGATGCTGCAACTGAAGAAATTCATAGAGTCAGGTTCTTTGCTTTATCACTGTCAGGACCTGCTTTCACATGGTATTCGTCCTTGCCTAGAAATTCTATCAACGCTTGGGATGACCTAGAAAGCAAGTTCCATGCTTATTTTTTCAATGGGACTATGGAGAAGGACATTGATGACCTGACTAGCATTAGGATGAAGAATAATGAGTCAGGCCTTGACTACCTTTAGAGATTTAGGCAAATGAAGAGCTTGTGCTTTTCACTAAACCTGTCTGACCGCCAGTTGGTGAAATTAGCGATTCAAGGGATGCAACCGTACTTAAGGGAGAAATTGGTTGGCATGCATTTTGATAATCTTGGAGCGCTTGCACACGAGTGGCTGCAGTGTCTGAATTTGTTCAACCACCGTGCCAACAAAACCGATTTTAGTAGGCAGCCAATGTGGCTGGATATTATAAGGATCTAGTGCAGTACGGTTCAGACCATGAAGCAAAAGAGGTTGATGCCATTGAGTGGAACCTCAAAAGAGAATGCGTTATTGATCATCCTTGGGGTAGAACATAGGAGAAATTTGATTCGACACCTCAAAGGCTGACAAAATCTTTGAGTATTTGTTGAACAAGGGTCTAATCAAAGTGTTGCATGAACCACTTGGTGCTGAGGAGACAAAGGGGAAGAAATATTGCAAGGCTCATAGTTCTACTACTCACTCCACCAATGAGTGCAATGTGTTCAGAAGGCAGATACAGAAAGCCATAGAGGCTGGAAAGCTAACTTTCGACACCGACAAGATGAAGGTTGATTAGAATCCCTTTGGTGCCGCAATAGCTGATGCAGTTCTTCCAAAAGGCAAAGCCAAAGTGTTGACTTCTGCTAGAGAAAAAGAATCTGGATCAGTGGATAAAAGATTGCAGCTCACTGAAGAAGAGTGTCGGGAAATCAAGAGAAGACGTGAGCAGCAAAATAGCCGATTTGACTAGCCTGAGTCATCTGCATCGGCTGAAAAAAGACCTCACATTACATCTCGTATTCTTCTTAACAAGTGATAGAGGCAGCAAGAGAAGAATCGTAGAAGACGGTTTGAAGAGCAAGAACGCTTGAGGATGCTTGAAGAGGAGAGGTAGGAGAGAGAACAAGCTGAATCACATTGGAACTGCCCTTTCTTTAGGCATTGCTGGAATGAAGGCTTGAGGTTGCCGACCTTAAGAAATTGCCCTGAATGCAGTGACCAGTACAGAGGATATCGGCAATCACAAACCAACCGCCGGTCTGTTCATGAAAGACTTGGATGACCTATGGAGGATCGGTGCATTAATAAGTGTAGTATTCATGATCGTTGTGATGCTTATGATGAAGAAGTGGAAGAAGAACAGCATGTTTGGCAAGAAAACCAATGGTGCCCTAATGGTCTTTCTAGGAGTCAGAAGAGAAGAGTCCAACGCTTGAGAGAGACTAAAATCAAACTAGAGAAGGCTAAGAGAAGCAAAAAAGCACAAGTTTGGAAAGCCAAACAAACAGCCGATTCAGGCAGATCGGCTCATATTGGAATGCAATGTATTCTGCTGCTGAATTCAAAGCATCAAAGGATCAAGAAGTCTATTCTGATTTCAATGGATCAGAATATGAAGAAGTTGCTGCTTATTTGGCCCTGACGTCTCAAGCAGTATTTGATAAACCAATGCGGTATCATCATTTGAAGGCTCTATATGTCAAGGGGCTAGTCGATGGAAAACCTATGAGCAAGATGCTCATAGATGGAGGCGCTGCAGTCAACCTTATGCCTTATTCGACATTTAGAAAGCTGGGCAATACTCCTGAAGATTTGAACAAAACGGATATGCAGTTAAGAGATTTTGGAGGAAACGTGTCCGACACTCGGGGGGCAATAAGCGTTGAGTTAACAATTGGCAGCAAGACCTTAATCACCACATTCTTTGTCATCAATGGAAAGGGATTTTACAGTTTGCTTCTTGGAAGAGATTGGATTCACGCCAATTGTTGCATACCCTCGACCATGCATCAGCACATAATTTAGTGGATTGACAATGACATTGAAGTCGTACCTGTCGATGATTCCATCAACATCTCATCCATTAATCATGTTTATTGCGACTTGGAAAGCTTTGAGTGTTTTTCTAGAAAAGAATTTCATGGGGATTTCATATCAATCAATGATGATGATCAACAGCCAGCTCGTGCCGTCGGCTCTGAAAGTATCTTTTAGAAAGACATGGGTTGTAATAGCAGATATAAACAGATAATGCAGCCAGACATTATTAAACTATCACTCTGAGGTAGTTTTAAATGTCTAGAGGCAATCGGCTTGTTTTTAGATTTCAGGATAGACTACCAAATAGAATATCAAGTAGAAACAACCGATACATCAGTATTGCCTTCAGTGTAATAACCAACAGAATGATTGGTGATAGCCGATGCGATATGCATCACCTTCAGAGCAAAATAAAACAAAACACAAATGTGTTGATTGAAAGGCACAAGTGGTTCTGATCAGTTCGATTCAGAAAATATATTACAGAAATTTTCATGTCCCACAAAAGATGAAGCTTTTACAAAAGATGACATCGCACTACATATTCACTAAGGAAGCCTGCCAATGATGTAGTGTGTTGATGCCAGGTGGGCGATGGCTTCCCCTGCTGCTTCAAACTGCTCAGAGTTGGCATCAATGGCATCCGCAACCCGCGGTGTCACATCCAAGTTCTGCAGATTCAAGCCTGTGCGCTCCTGAACAGCAGCGAGAGCGAAGGAGGCGCCTATGATGACACCCTGGTTGGCCACCTCATGCACCCTGGCGTGGACGGTCTCCAACCTCTGAGCAATGGTCTCTCCAGGGGCGTTCACGGCGGCTGCAGCGGCATTCCCAGCAAGCTAAAGTTCCTCAAAGGGCCTTGCGAGATCTGAAGAATTGAATAAGAAGATTGCTTGCCAGAATACGCCAAAGATTAAAGAACCGAGGTGTAGTACTCACCTACAACACGAGCATCGGCAGCAATTTGCCGATTGGTGGCTGTTTCGACCGCCTGCTGAGCAGTTAGAAAAGCAGCCTGGAAATCGACAAGAATGCTCTGCACGCGAGCCAGCACCTTGATGGTCTCATCATAACGAGCTTCCATCTCCCTCCGCTCCCGTAAATGCAGTCATACAATGCCGCGGACACCTTGTCGGAACCCGCAAAAGACTCTGACCCTGAAGTAGACCCGGCGGATTCTGCCGGAGCAAAAGCAGCAGCAGCATTGGACGGACCTTCGCCATCCATCCTAGAGAACAAGAGGTTAGGATTCAAAAACAGAGGAATCGATTGATAAAGGATGGATTACCTGACGCGGAGACAAACGATGCGGTGGGAGTTCACTTCCCCCTCTTTCGCCGGACGCTTGCCGTCACGGTTCGCCATGAGTGCTAATCGAGGTTGGGGTTTTCTTGGAAGAGGAAAAAGTTTTTTCGTTCAAAGGCGGAGAAAGCAGAGGTGGCGTATGAAACATAGTATTGCCAGCCCGGGGGCATATATTGGAGTGAATCAGCAGCCTACCATTAATTACGACACTGTGCGAGCAGGTAATTGAGCGGCCAGTCAAATCAGCCCAGGCGCATTCTCGAAAGATGTATTATTTTGTATTTTTCGGCCGATCGGGAAAATAAGATCGGGACAAGCCATCGGCTAAAAGAGCTGAACAAAAGCCCTTTTGTCGATAATGGAATCAAGAAAATAGCGAATCGGCTATCTTAAAAGGCAAATTTTGCTATTAAAAGGTAGTGAGGAAGTACAGGTTACAGCAAACAGGACTTAATGTTTTGTCGCGAGAAATGATGAGTTACAAATCAAAATAATTCTTCAATTCTTCAAGGGCATTTCTCCCGGCAGAATCAACTTGAGCTAGCAGAAGTTTGTCATTATCCAGAGATGCAGATAAAGTCCTCGTGTTTCTCATGATTTGTCTCGTCGACTGAACGAGAATCGGCTAACTCCTTCTTCTTCAGTTTTAGATCATCCATAATTGGGGATAAAACCGATTCTTTCTGGCTAATAGCAATTTTCACCTCTTGAAGCTCTTGTTCCAATGCAGCTTTCCTGGCCTAGAGAGCAGTAAGTTCTGGTTTTATGCTCTCTGCTAATTTCTGAAGATTTTCCAAAGAAGAGCTTAGAACTTTGACGGTGGCCACATTGGAAGCCTTCTCTGATGACAAGGTGATATGTTTCTGGACGGTTTCTTGAGCTTGCCTTATTCTTAAAGTCTCAGCATTGATGGCAGAAACCTTAGAAAGCAGTCCAAGAAGATCCAAAGGAAGAAGGACCTCAACTTCACTGATAGCCGGGCTAATGGTATGGGAATTCTGAAGAAAATCTGCTGTTTTCTAAAGAAGAGGCAATATATACTTTAGTTGAGTGAATGCTGGTGTAGCAGAGGTTTTGTCCCGGAATAGAGAGGAAACTTCTTCTTCATCAAAGTGCTTGGAAAAATCTATGCCGTAATCAGGCAGTGAAGGGGAAAGAGCCTGATGCAGATTAAATATTAGTAATAGAATGCAGGCATAACCATTACAAGGATCGGCAGTCTTACCTTATCGTGAGAAACAGCCGGTGTTGCTTCGTTTATTTGTTGAAAGCCTGGCTCAGCAACGATTGTATGACCAGAAGAGAGTAGAGGGTCAGCGGTCTCAGATGCTATAAATACGGGTCCCAGAGTAAATCGTCGGATAAGCTAGAATGAAAGGAGCAAGAAATTTCAAATCCTCACCTTCAAATTGATTCTCGGCTTGAAGAATCAATAGCCTGTTGAGCAAGGAGTTCTATTCCAAGAGATTCAGCATTGTTTCTCTGTTTAAAATATCAGTTAAAATAAGTCAATTCTGGTAATTTTGAACATCTTTAGCATCTGCCATCTGAAGATTTGGGGACGACGCCTTAGAAGCAAGTGCTGACATTTTGAACTTTCTACAAAAGGAGCAATCAATAGCCAGTTTTAGAATAGAACTTAAAAGAAAATTGGCTAAACCTTGGATGGCCCAGTCCTTCTCTTCTTAGGTTCTACTTGAGGACTCTCAGGAATTGGTTTTTGACGCTTTGGTGGTTGAAGCTAAGCAGCATATGTGTTCATAAAAGTCTTCAAAGAGGGAGCATCAGAACCCAGCCTTGTTCTCGGGCAAGAAATCAAGTAGTGTACAGGTCTGTTCCTGTTGTCGACAGAAGGAGCTTGGAATTCTTCATCCTAATTAGACAAATGTTAGTATGAAATATCAGGCCAAAGGAACCGGTATAAGGAAGTGTTTACCTCTCCTTCAGACTCATAAGACATATCTAATCGTTTGCACATTGGATTGGGCTCTTATACGCTTGGCTAGACCAAATCGTGCCTCACTTGAGATTGATCAAAGTAAAAACTTGTGCAAAGAGAGAAAAGAAAGAGCAATAAACACATGAATAGTATAGGGGGTAGTGCATAAAACATGCACCCACGGGTCACAGCTATTCAAGTAATGCTAATTATTCTTCTTGTATCGCTTTGCATGTATTTTTGTTTGAGTTCAAATTTTATATTTACATAAATGTGAATTTTCATGCTCTAGTTTGGTGCTACCTTGTTTATTCCTACATATTTATGCGGATATGTTTTGATATATTCTTTTAAACCAAAGGATATTTTGAAAATAAATAGACAACAAACACCACTAGGAATCAATTCTTTCTAATAAGTGATAGCATATCCTACCCATGTATTGGAGCATCCATATCCCATTATTTCATATTAAAGATTTGAAACATCATCCCTAGCATTAATGTCTCATATATACTATACTAATAGTTGAACCTAGCTTTTCATTCCTACATAGAGATCGACAAGCACACGTATACTCAAGTTCATGGTGGATCCGGCCGCCGCCATCGTCGATACACCATGTCGGCCCACCGCCCTCACCGGATCCGAAGTTCACAGGCCGCCCTGCGAATGGAAAAGAGAGGATGGGAACCGACGTCGAGAATGGAAGAGAGAGATGGTGTAAGAGAGGAGAGAGGACGAGCGGCATAGCGTACCTCGCTGGATCTGCGACGCGCCCGCCTGGTGCCATGGATCCACGTCGAGGGAGACCTGGTCCCGTGGATCCGCCGCCGGGACGCGACCCAAGTGTCGTGGATCCGCCACCTGGTGCCCTCCAATAGCCGGATCCACCCTCCAACAACCTGGTCCCGTGGATCCGCCGCCGGGACGCGACCCTGGTGCCGTGGTGCCGTGGATCCGCCGCCTGGTGCTCCATGGGTGATGCAGGACGAGCCGCCGCCGGAGGACGCCGCTCGCGTCGGAGATGGACGCGCTGCCGCCGGAGGATGCCGCTAACCGGGGCTCCGTCCGCACAGGCTGGGACGGGAGGAGCCCTGCTGCCGCCGCCGGAAGGCGCCGCCGCCAGCTGCAGAGCCTCCCCGCCGCCGTCCTCCTCCATGCATCCATCACCAGCCGCAGCCGCCAGGTGGAAGTAGCAGCCGCCGGCACCGTAGTGAGTCGACGCTACCGCCGGGAAGGAGGATGGGCTGCCGCGACCGCTGTCGGAGTGGGGCCATGGGGGAAGGTCGCATCGAGTCGGAGTGGGGCCATGGGGGATGGGCTGCCGCGACCGCTGTCGGAGGGGGCACCGCCGTCGGCAGGACGGAGAAGGGGCGCCACCGCCGGACCTGATGCACCTGCTCGTGGTGAAGGAGGAGCAGCCGCGGGACGAGCGACGGTGCCGGTGGGGAAGGAGGAGGTACCAGTGCTGTACTACTTTTTTGAGAACCGATGGAGAGGAATGAGTGGTGGGGATGTCGAAAAGCGGCGTGGAGGAATAAGTGGTGGGAGCTGGGAGTGAAGTGAATGAAACCCTAAGTCCTCAAATTATACGATGAGCTCAATAGAGAACTTTGTTGGGCTCTATTTTGGCCGGATGGGCCTCAAGATTTATGGCAGCGGGCCTTTAATGTTGCCCGCTGCGGTAAATCAAGTTACCGCAGCGGGCATCTTAACAGGTCCGTTGCGGTAAATGCTTTATTTACCGCAGCGGACCTATTAAGATGCTCGTTGTGGTAAATCGATTTATTACCGCAAAAGGTGTTCGCTGCGGTAAATAAAAAGTGTCTGCTGCGGTAAATCCCAATCTTGGGGATTTACCGCAGCGAGCAACATAAGCGTCCGCCGCGGAGGCCAAAAGTGAGATGCTGCGGCAAATCAGATTGGGATTTACCGCAGCGAGCAACATAAGCGTCCGCCGCGGAGGCCAAAAGTGAGATGCTGCGGCAAATCATTTTTGACGTAGTGATATATAGTTATTCCATGCATATATATTATTTGTACTACTAGTAATTAATATGTATGGATGTGCGATAATAAGATATTAAACCATGTTTTCCCTGACGATAACAGGCCATCGTGTAAGCAGACTCATGCTATTGCTCGTGGAGGGCATGCATGTCCGTGATAAGAAGCTGGATACATACATACTCTTACATGTATCTAATCTTTTATTGAACAATAATAATATATGTGTTGGCCGGTATTAGCTCCTGTGTCCTTGCGCAATCTAATGCAGAAACCACGTAGTAGTTTCTATCATAAGACACCACATGAACAAACTATTCATAACACCCAATACAACATTTCTAAAAAAGTGGCGTTCCTCCCTCGTTCTCTCTTCTATGGGCTTATCTATTTTATCCTAGTCCTAATTTCCCACCATACATAAAGCATTGTTAAGCGAACTCTATGATCGACACAGATTCCGCTGTCGAGAGAAAAAAATTCTCAACCCAAGCCCGTCTCGTCATATTTATTTTGGCTTTACAGGCAAACAATGTGACGGGCGGCTGGCCCAATCCTAGGCCTAGTCTAAAAATCAACCATGTTTTTTTTGGGCCTTGCTCGTGCCAAGCCTGGTCTGCAAAATGCTCATGTCTATGCTGTGCTTGGCAGCCGCGAGGGGAATGGCGGTGCTGGGTCGGATATAAAACTAATATTTTTATATGAACTGAACTATTAGTTGAGAGCTATTTGGTGAGAGACCATTATGGGAAATGGGCTTCGGCAGAATGCCATCCTGCAACGGGGCTTCGCCAAGATGCCATTATGAACCGCGGCGCAACCGTGAAAATGCCATCCGGGCGATTTTGAAGCCTCTTATTCCCATCCTACCCCTGCCTTCTCTCTTTGTTTGACCGGGCACGGAACGTTGTCAGCGCCAGAACGGATCGAACCTTGCTCGCTCTTCTTCTCCGCCGCGTCGCCTCGCTCCCCACACCCGCCCGTCCGCCATCCGCGTGCCCGCCTGTTCCCCCACCCTCCCGCTCGCCCGTCCACTTGCTCTCCCACCCTCCTGCCCGCCGGATTATCAACCTGTTCCTACGCCCACAATGCCGCTAATGACGGAGAGCTCATGTCCATGGCAAGCTATTCTCGGCCACTTCTCCTAGGCACACGGCAACCACATGTTAGTGCTCGTGTGCATGCATAACACTATAACAGGAATCAAAACATGCAAGTCTTCTAATAATAGTGCAAAGCTTAACTGACAAGAACGTCTCGAGCTCCTCCATCTTCTTGGCGAGACCGCAGAACAATTGCGTGCGCTAGCAGTCCATGGTCTCCTAACTGCTCGATGAACATTCATTATTTGGCTCTTAACAAATTCACAGGGCAATGCACGGAACGGTGGCATTGTCTACATGCATACTCCAACTTCAGAAAGACAGATTGTGTTGCGTGCATGGCCGCAGACACATAGGAAGACGAGATGATGCAGTTGGTTGGCCTTGACAAGCAGCTGATCGACCGTCTCTCTTGACTCTCGCTGTAGTCCACGGCCGGCCTTGGGGGCATCGCTGCCGTGCTCTCCATGGCTATCATGGGGTTGGACGGCCGAAGACGCGAGGGAGTGCGGACAGGGACGGCGGGGAGCTCGCTGTGGGGAGCCTGACCGGGACAGCAGCACCGCGTCCCGTTCGATCCGTTTCTATGGACTCTGTTCCGTTCGTGAATGAAGCCGGTGGAAGAAGACTGTTCCGTTCGTGAATGGAGCCGGTGGAAGAAGAGGCAAGGCAGGGGTAGGATGGGGATAAGAGGCTCCAAAATCGTTCGGATGGCATTTTCACGGTTGTGCCACGGTTCATAATGACATCTTGGCGAAACCCCGTTGCGGGATGGCATTCTGTCGAAGCCCACTTCCCATAATGGCCTCTCACCAAATAGCTCATTAGTTGATCAGAACATGGAGGGTTATGGGTGGCAATAGAATCTTTTGACCAGCTTTTTTTTTTTAGAATTAATCCTTTGATGACCAGCTAAAACCTCAAGTTATTAGAACCAAAAAAGATTGAAACAGGACTAGATTCATCAAAGAGTCATAAAGCCATATTCTCCATCTGTCCCATACAGCGTCCTAGGATGGGATTTTGTTGTTAAAAAAAATTCGGACCGGATGCATATTACTTGGAGGCTGGGCGTAGTTGCTCAAGGCCCATGCTTTCTTTCCTTCACGTGAAGAAGCATTTTGGCCTGGTTGCATGCTAATAGCTATTTTTTTTTTCTTCTTTTCCTCGCACAAAGAAGAAGCATGTGGTTTCTGGCCCAGTTGTGACGTGGTTTTTCTTTTCTCCAATTTCTTTCTATCTATTCATTTTCCATCTTTTGCATCTTTCCTATCCCATTTTATTTTGTTTGCTTCCAATGCTATAGTAGACATTTTCTCTCTAAAGCATTTCGGCCTGGTTGCATGCTAATAGCTGTTTTTTTTTCTTCATTTCCTCGCACAAAGAAGAAGCATGTAGTTTCTAACCCAGTTGTGACATGTGGTTTTTCTTTTCTCCAATTTCTTTCTATCTATTCATTTTCCATCTTTTGCATCTTTCCTATCCCATTTTATTTTGTTTGTTTCCAATGCTATAGTAGACATTTTCACTCTAATTTGTTGGTCTCATTTTTTTAATGTAAGTCATTAGTCTTATTTGCAGTTTTTATTTTTTAATTTGTAGTAAGCATAGATATAAATGCTGGAAATTAACATTAGATTAGGAGGCGGCGGCGGCAGGAAATATACGAGCAAAGAAAATGATTTTAAGGAAATATCCTTTTCTTTTTTGGGGGGTTTTAGTGTTTCTACCCCTATTTCAAGACGCAATGGTGATTTTAACCCTCTTTTTTTCACTTTGCGATTTTGCCCTCACTTTTTTTACTCGAAGCTGCCGTTTACCCCTGGTTTCCTACACCATTAGAAGTAATTGGAATAAGTGGCGAAAAAAAGAAAAGAAAAAAGACACGAGAGCAAAAAGACTTGGATATCCTCCCTTCCTCCCTTCACCTGTCCGTCCGCGAGTGCGAGGCCGCGACGACCGCGACTTCTGTTCGCGTGAAACGCAAGGCCGCGACAAGCGCGACTCCCGGGCGGCGGCGCAACTCACCAGGCGTCCCTTCCCAGGCCCGACGCCATCCTGGGCCAGTCCTCCTCCCCCGCTCTCTCCTCCGGCCACCCCTCCCCACGCCCGCTGCTAGGCCTCCCGATGGGCTAGGATTTGGCTAGGGTTTTGGCGGAGAAGGGGCTCCGACGAGGGGGCTCCGGCGGCGGGGCTCCGGCGGCCACTGAAGGTTCCGATGGAGGAGCCTACAGAGCCACAAATGAGAATGCTACAGCTGCTGCCCCATCTCAAAAAAAAGACATTAGCCACCAAAAAAAAGGTAGCTTCCACCAAAAAAAGTGCTTCCAAGGGTGATATTGAGAGGTACTAAGTGATAGCAATTATGACACTGATTTGGCTACTTCATCTGACTCTGATGTTGATTGTTGGTCCAATGGATCTGACACTAAGTTTGATCCTAATGGTGAAATTGTTGATGACGATGAGGATCTTCCCATGTTTTCATATGAATACTGGGAGGCTTGCCACTTTGTTAGGCTTTTAATGCTTCATATGTCTAGATGCTTAGAGAACTCACTAGTAGCTGTCACTTTTGTTTGACATGTCATTTAGACCTATATGTTAGTGTTTGGCATGTCATTTGGACCTTTATGTTAGCTTTCGTTGTGGTACTTTCATGACAATTTGCATGGATCTGGATCATATATATTATTTGTGTGATATCAAATTGTGTTCATGTGGATTGTGTGTCGAAATGCTGTCGAAATTTTCAAAAAATTCTATGCAAAAATGACATCTACATGTCCCAAAACAGGAGTAAAAACGCAAAGGACATAATATAACAGGGGCAAAATGTATGGGTAAAATTGTTCAATTGTGCAAAAGTTAACACCGTTAGAGACTGTTAATTGGAAAGGGATAAACTGTTCCTTCGTTTGTAAAAACGAGGGGTAAAAACACAAAGTGAAAAATAGAGGGGCAAAATCACAAACGGTCGCGAAACGAGAGGTATAAACGCTCAAGCTCTTTTTTTTTTTTGAAAAAATGACATAGGTAAAAACAAGCCTTGGGCCTGCGTGTATAGGTTGACCTCTGCTCTCTGGGCTTAGCTCCACATAGTGACTGGCTTTTTTTTTTTTTTTTGAGATAAAATGGCTGGTTTATAAATAGACTGGCTTAACTCCACAGAGTGACTGGCTTAAATTTTTTTAGAAGTAGTTGAGCCTTATCTAACAACGAGCCGTTGTCGGACTGCAGAAAAAAATATACAAATTGAAATCTGTTACCCATTGATTTGTCACCTAACGATGTGCTTATTTACTTGGATTTTTTTCAAGAAAATAAATTTTCTAGAAAACCAAATAATCGGTGACATGTGAGTCTAGGTAATCCCCAGAAAATGTGATGGACAATACGCAGGATAGAGCGTGAAAATAATCAAAGGTGGAGACTGAAAAATAGCCGATGCCTGAAAAATGCAGTAGCCTTCTTCAGTTTTTACGACATAAACACTAGCATCAGCAGCGCTGCAAGCTTCTTTGCAAGAGCTCATGTGCTGTGTGAGATACAGAGAGATACCAAGTATCTATCAGTGCAAATTAATTGCCAAAAAAATCCTAGAAAAAACTAGAGTTCACGACAGAAACAGGTTGCAAATAGAACCAGCAGAGCGATAAGCTGATGAGTTCATTCCAACAAAATATGGGCTGTCTAGATTGCATCAAGTTCCATAAGTCAGCCACAGTGCCATTGTATATACATAAGTCAGCTCCATAAGAGGTTCATTCAGAACTGCAGTAGTTGTACCTTAGTCTTAATACCCACATCACTGGATCATGAGTTAACTCTATAGACAAACTACCGGAGAGCTAGATACTATTAAGTTACTCAGGTCAGGTCTTCAATTTTTCATGTACACCCAACTTCAGTACAACTCTGGATCCAACAGTTAAAAGTCACTTGGATGAAAAGTTCAGAAATTCAATTGTACTCAAAAGCATTTCCCATTTTCTCCTATTTCTTTCTATTCATTTTCCATCTTTTGCATCTTTCCTATCCCATTTTATTTTTTTTTGCTTCCAATACTATAGTAGACATTTTCTCTCTAATTTTTAGGTCTCATTTTTTTTAATGTAAGTCATTCGTCTTATTTGCAGTTTTTTTATTTTTTAATTTGTAGTAAGCACAGATATAAATGCTGGAAATTAACATTAGATTAGGAGGGGGCGGCGGCAGGGAATATACGAGAAAAGAAAATGATTTTGATTTTCAAGGAAATATTATTTTCTTTTTTTTGTGAAAAAATGATAGAGGTAAAAACGAGCCTTGGGCCTTGGTGTATAGGTTGACCTCTGCTCTCTGGGCTTAATTCCACATAGTGACTGGCTTTTTTTTTTTAGAAATAATGACTGGCTTATAAATATACTGGCTTAACTCCACATAGTGACTTCCCCTCAAAAAAAAAAAAAAAAAAAAAAAACAAAAAAACTCCAGGTAGTGACTGGCTTGGATTTTTTGAGAAGTAGTTGAGCCTTACCTAACAACGAGCCCCACCTAACGATGTGCTTATTTACTTGGATTTTTTTCAAGAAAATAATTTTTCTAGAAAACCAAATAATCGGTGAAATGCATGTTTAGGTAATCCCTAGAAAATGGATGTGCTACACGCAGGATAGAGCGTGAAAATAATCAAAGGTGGAGACTGAAAAATAGCCGATGCCTGCAAAATGCAGTAGCCTTCTTCAGTTTTTACGACATACATCAGCAGCGATCCAAGCTTCTTTGCAAGAGCTCATGTGCTGTGTGAGATTTAGAGAGATACCAAGTATCTATCAGTGCAAATTAATTGCTAAAAAAATCCTAGAAAAAACTAGAGTTCACGATCACGAAAGAAACAGGTTGCGCATAGAACCAGCAGAGCGATAGGCTGATGTGTGCATTCCAACAAAATATCGGCTGTCTAGATTGCATCAAGCTCCATAAGTCAGCCACGATGCCATCGTATATACATAAGTCAGTTCCATATGAGGTTCATTCAGAACTGCAGCTGGCCCCCTTAGTCTTAATATCCACATCACTGGATCATGAGGTTAACTCTACAGACAAACTACTGGCGAGCCAGATACTATTTAGTTACTCAGGTCAGGTCTTCATTTTTCATATACAACCAGCTTCAGTACAACACCGGATCCAACAGCTAAAAGCCACTTGGATGAAAAGCTCAGAAATTCAGTTGTACTCAAAAGCATTTCCCATTCTCTGTCTGTTGTACAGCTTTCTCAGCAACATGTTCTTATGCACGTCGTCCAAGTAAGATCAAATTAAAACCTGTACAAATAAGAAAACGCATTAAATATTCCCAAACTTGGAAACAAAACAAAGATCCAACAAATAAATAATGTCAAGAAGCTGATCCAATTCCTCCACTTCCTGAACCTCAAAAGAACTACTGAAACTAGTTCTCGATCCTGATTCCTCAAAGCAGTCATCCACTTTGATCACAGCGTGACTGAAGAAGCATGCAGAACGATTTTGAAATGACAATTGCCAATGCAAGAGAATGAACTCCCATTTCCAATACGACACCTTCAGTTCAGGTAGTTCTCTATCGTTTCAAACACAATGTAAAACTAAGCTTTCAGTTCAGAGTTGAGACTCATTTACTTCTATTTTCAGTTTCGTCAGGCAGCACGAACAAATGCCTGAAACCCTGTAATCTTAAACTTTGGCTTCCAGAGCCACTTGAGGTGGGGGACTCTCCTCTGCACGCGCCACCCCCACCCCCTAAGGCCCCAACACACACACACCCCCTCCTCCGTCGACTTATGAAAACACCTTACCGAAATTCAGAACCACCTCAAACACCTTATCCCAAAAAGGAAAATAAAATACAATCCTCATCAAAGCCCTGTTTTTTATAGTTGGAAAAGGATAATGCTACTGTACATGTAAACATTCCTGACACAATTATCTATGTTTATTCCCAAAGATGTTTTGCTTGCTTATCCAGCGGTTTCCATGTGTTCTGAAGGGTATTGTTAGGTTGTTTTGTGCCCAAACTATCCATACTGAAATTTGGCAACAATAATTCTGTTAAGGTTTCATTACCCATCTACACACGCATTAGCTAAGACTTCAATGAATGCCTCTCCATACCATTCCCTGTTTACCATTTCCAGCTTTATGTACACTTCCAAACTCATGTTTTTACCACCACTCTACAGCCATGAAACCAGCCAAGGAGTGGCTACTGGCCAGAGACCACCTGTAGCTGCCCAATCAGGTCACTTCATCATTAAGACTGCAAACAGCCTCCCAATCTTGATTTTTTTGTTAGGCTGCTATTTCATCAGTTTTTCATAACAGATATTTGTCCAACAACAACTCCCTCTTGGGCGACGTTCACATTATAGGTGAAGCAGTATTTTCTAAAAAATTATCATTAGAAGTTACAAATAGTAGAACGATTCACAGAAGGAAAACAGATTTCAACTGCTACTTAGGTTCTGTTCAATCTATGACTGCCTTTTATCCAATAGGATCCCCTTTGTTAGCAACGAACAAGCTAAACCTGACTGTATAATTTCTGGACCCCCTATCTTTTGCATTTGGTGGACCACTCCAGATAAGCATTAATGCGAACTACCAGCCAAATAATCAGAATTTGTTTAGTATTACTACTCATGTTTTGGGACAAAAAGATCCTTTAATTTGCAAAAGGATAAAGCTAGTATATATGGTTTATTCCCAAAACTCTGTACCCAAGTTTAGCAGCAAAAAAAATGATTAAGGCTCTTATTCCAATATTGCACACAAATTTATTACATAACAGATCAGTATGGGTGGATTCGTCCAAGATAATTCTTTTTTTTTTTTTTGAGCAACTTGGACCAAGATAATTCTGACAGTCGCCTTTGTCACTAACAGGTTTGATCCTGTGGCAGGAGGTTCAGACTATGCTGATCCTTTAGAGAACTTTGATCTAATTTTTCTTGATACCTAAACAAAGACGGCTACATTTATATCATCTAAGTAAATTAAGAAACTAAGAAATAGGCAAAAGACTAGGAGTCTAAGGACTCGTACTTTTCCTTAACACTAGCCAACTAGATAACTTCACTAAACTAACATCTCTGTTTCCATAAAACATTAGATAAGAATTCAATGAATTCCTCACCACACCAATATACCATATTACTTCAAAGTTTGAAACAAGGGACATTCCAGCTTTTTTTGCAGTTTAAGTGCTTAATAAAGAAATCATGCATAGTTTTACTTCAGAGTTCAAAAGGTACTTTTATCACATATAGCATGCCCTGTCCCTGTATTAAATTAGTTACTCCACCTGAACTAAGCTTGAAACCACTGAGTTTGGGGATAGGTCTATCAAAACATGATCAGGACACCTATATCAATCATTAAATTATAAGCCAGCGCATCATAATTTGAAGCATTATAGGACTCCAGATGGGGGTAAGAAGCCTTACTCTTGCTGCATGCTGAACATTCAAGTACAAGAATTTGCAAACTATTTTGCTGCCTTTCAAGATCATTTACAGTGCAGAAACAAAAGAGATTCTACCTATGATCAGTGGTAAACAATTGGTATAGGCACATGGTAACTCGAGGAAGAGCATATTTACCTGTAAGGATATACCTTCATTGCCCTGCTCATAGACACTTTACGCACAGTAACCCGATGGTGGCTTCTTCTGAAACAAGGCTCATGTCCTTCGGTCACGGATGATGTGGCCCCTTCATTTCCCCCTTTGTTGAGAAAATAACCATTGGAAGCTGGCCTCTTATTGCCTTCATTCATGGACTCAACATAATGTGGAACATCTGTTCTTTTGCAGCTGCTTTTACCTGTGCACCCAGCTTTCTGAGGTTCCTCCTTGTCACCTCTCTGTGTCATCACATCTTTGTCTGAAGACTTATCTTTTCCCAAGGATTCAGCACAAGGTGGAATAGTTGGTCCATTGTTGATGCTTCCTTCAATGCACACACCAGATGTCCCTTGTTCCTTCTGGCCACCAGAGGGCTTCTCCAATGAAACATGTGAAGAATCTTCCAAATTATACAGCAAGGGATCACTGTCCGGTTTTGCTTGCTCAATCATACTTCTCTCTTTCTCAGACACAAACTTAGGTGTGGGGCTAACAAAATGGGAAAGATTGTCATCACCATTCACATTGATGCTTCTGTCATCTTCATCTTTCTCCCTAAATCGTTTCTTCCCTCTTGGCTCCATGATGTTATCTTTTTGTTGATCCCCTGCACGAGCATTGTCTTTGTCTTCTGCTACACCAAGGTCTGAAGTTTCTTGAGGCATGGTAGTTCTACCTTCACCGTGACCCGAAGCATGCTCAGCGCCATCATGAAATTTGTCCTGTTGGTCCATTGGTAGAGTGTCACTGCCTCCTGCTGCTAAATCAAAATCTGAACTTCCCTGAGGCATGGTAATCCCATCTTCGAGGTGACCAGAAGCACGCTCAGCACATCCCTGAAGCTTGTCCTCCTGGTTAGGTAGTGAGACGTTGTTGGTGCCTGTTGCTGAATCAAAATATGAACTTTCTTGGGGCATGGCCATTCCATCTTCAAGCTGAACAGAGGCATGCTCAACACATCCATGAAGTTTGTCCTCCTGGTTTGGCAGTGGGCTGTTACTGGTGCCTGTTTCTGAATCAAAATGTGAACTTTCTTGGGGTATGGCCATTCCATCTTCAAGCTGAATGGAGGCGTGCTCAACACATCCCCGAAGCTTGTTCTCTTGGTCTCTCAGTGAGGTGTCACAATCTCCCGTAGCTAAATCAGAATGTTCGACATGGTGATTCCATCTTCGAGCTGACGAGCGACATTCTCAAGACATTCCTGAGGTTTGTACTCCTGGTTTGCCAGAGGGGTGCCAGTGCCGCTGCTGTCGCCAATGGCTAATTCAACATCTGAATCCGAGCTTTCTTGAGCCAAAGTGATTCCATCTTCGCGCTGACTATATGAAGCAAGCTCAACAACTTCATCCTGCTGGTTCTTCAACTGTGGGGTGTCACTGACGCCATTGCCGCCTGAGGTATGATTACCACCTCCTAGTGCCTCTGCCGGAGGTAACATTGAAAGGTCCTAGTATGGCTAGAGGGGGGGTGAATAGCCTATTTAAAAATCTTCAAGACACTAGAGCAAAATATTAGTAACACAAATGGCGATAAAAGCGGTTTGCTCTAGCTCTAATTGTTAGGCAAGCCAACTATTGCAATTCTAATAATTATAGTCTCTATGGCACACAAATTCTATGTCTCTACTCTAACTAATTAGAGAGCTAGCAAGAAAAACAAATTACTCTAATTTACTCGACTTGCTACTCTACCACAAGATATATTGCAAGTATGAAAGAGAAGGGAAAAAGACTTTTATACCAACGGTGAAGAGTAGAGGATGTTGCCAATCACCAATAAATAATCCCAACAATATATATATCAATCAATCCAATACACCGGGAGACAAGAGATGACACAATTGGTTTTTCTCCCGAGGTTCACTTGCTTGCCGGCAAGCTAGTCCCCGTTGTGTCGACCAACACCTTGGTGGTTCCTCGGTTGTGGCCCTCAAGCCAATGCCCCGCAAGGCACCGCAAGAACCCACACACAAGTGCGGTAACTCAACGACACGAGCAATCCACTAGAGTTGGAATTAGGCACTCCGCGGGAACCACAACAACCCCTCACAAATTCACCTTGATTGGGGGCGGACACAATCACCAAATCCCCTCACCAATCAATCCAACACCAACCGTCTAGGTGACGGCAATCACCAAGAGTAATAAGAATACCACAATTGCAACAATCACCTAGTGCCAAGAAATTGAATCACAATGCAATGCACCTAGGGTTTTCCAACCTCTCACCAAAGGAAACCAACCATGGGATGGGGAGGAGAGGGAGGAGATCCTCTTGAGGCTCTCAACTCGATCTAGAGCACAAGCTCTCTCACTTGAATGGAGCACCAAATCTTGGAAGTGAGAGAGGAGAGGGTTGGGAGCTTTTCTTCCACTAGAGTTTGCAAGAGGAGGAGGAAGAGGGAGCTCTCTGTCTGTTCGGTTGAATGGAATGAGGAGAGAGGAAATTCACGGGCAGCAGCTGGCGCTAGCTTATCCTCTGGCTGCCCATCCACACCAGCCAACGGGTGGGAGCTGGCCAGCGGCCCCACCACGTGCTTCCTCCCACTCCAAACAACAGAGCAACACAACGGGCGGCAGGGCAGCAGCAAATTATGGTGAAAAAGATCAGGGCGGCCCAAGGCTGGTGCAAAGTGGCCCGCGGCGCGCAGGCAAGCAGGCGGCAGCTGCTAGACGGCCCAAGGCGGAGCTAGCTGGCGGCCCACGCGCGGTGTAGGCGCGGCCCGCTAGCGAGCGCGCGGGCGCGGCGGCCCAAGGCCAGCGGCAGAGCGGCCCATGCGCGCGTACGCGCCAGCGGCAGGCAGGGGCGCTCGGCCCAGCAGAGCAGGGTGCCAGCGCGCGGTCCGGCAGAGGCAGGGCGCCAGCGCGCGGCCCAATCCGGGAAGCTGGCCCAGCGGCGGTCGGACTCCAGCGCGGGAGCAGGCCAGCGGCCCGCGAGCGACGCGACGGGCCGGCCCAAGACATCTCCCAGCGCAGCAGCAGCTCCAGTGGCCCATAGCGCGCAAGCAAGCAGCAGCAGCCCACCTGGGCGAACAGAAGGCCAGCAGCAGCACAAAACAGAGCACCCTGCCCGGAATTTTCACCGGAAATTCCGAGCAGCACCACATTTGCTCCAGTTTCACCATATATTCCAACAAATTCTCATTCCAATTGACATACTGTCTCATCCAAATGATGCCAAACATCCAAATCACTTGAGATAGCAATTCTCCAATACTTTTCTGAGGGAATTCTTTTCCAACTCATCAAGTCACTAAACCCCAAACATATGCAAATGCAATTCATTTTAGTGGCACTAGATGAGTGAGCAATTATGTTATTCCCCTCTTAATAGTACGGTTATCAAACCTAAACCACTCACACCCTCTATGGTGTCTTGAGTGCAAACCGAAAATGGCCCTATGATTTTATACCTTTGCCTTGAGCCAATTTTCACTTTTCTCCAATCCCATTCCAAGGATGAGCACTTGACTATCTTTTGGACCATCACCATCCACCTTGATCCATTTGCTCCATCACTTGGTGTGTACCACCTTGCTCATATCACAACACTTCATGACAAAGGTTAGTACACTAGGTTTCATCAATTACCAAAAACCAAACTAGAGCTTTCAATCTCCCCCTTTTTGGTAATTGATGACAACCTTCACAAAGATATGAAATGAATTTGAAATGTTTGCCCATGCATTTAGATCATGAAAAAGAGTTGGACAAGCATTTTAAATTCGGTTTTGATAGTACTAGCTCCCCCTACATATGTGATATATGAGCTTGGTTCAATTGTTCACATATGCATGAATTGGAGTTTTGGGTGAGCTACTACTATCAAATGATGCTAAAGTATATAGAATGGACCTTTGAAGCGTGTTACATCGGAGTTGCCAATATATACCATCTTTAGCACCATGGATAACTAGACATACATCAAAAACTCAAGTACCCCGTGAGATCAACATTATAAGAAAGGGAGCACTTGAATTACTTGAGAGCATAAAAGTCTAGTTACCAACCTATGCATACTAGTATTTCAATCACCAAAAAAAAAATTTATACTAGCATACACCACACAAGCATATATAAAGAATTTAAATACATGTGCAAAGAGCAAGTCATATGTTAATGCACATACAAATGCAACAAATTGTTCATGAGCTTGCTCCCCCTACTTGTGTGCTTCAAAAAAAAAATTATTGACCCCTTTCCTTTCTCACATCTCTCTTCCCAACATTATCTTTGTGATTATCTTTGTGACTCATCTCTCCCCCTTTGTCATCTATTTCTAAAAAGGTATGGTCAAATTGGGGTTCAATCTAGATCACTTGCCAAAGATATTTAATTCGGTTTGAACCAAAGACAAGCTTCTTCACACCTCATAGAAAGGGTTATCTTGCCTATGTTGAATTAAACACTTATAGCAAATTTTCTAGATTCAACACTAGGATTGCAAGCTCACAAACATGTCATATGCCACCACTAGATCAAAACAAACATAGAAGCAATAGTGGTGCCATATATACATCAAATTCTTTTGATTTATCATGAATGCCCCAAATGCAACTTGTATGTCTAGATGCACTAACAAGTCCTTAGCATAGTATGAATGACATGTCATATAATGTTACCTTTGCTTTGTCGAAGGAGAGGCATGTCATATATATGGGGTGCATTCAACTCATGTTTGAGAAATCAAGAATGTTCAACTCATTCCTTAGCTTGCAAAACCTTGTCTCATCAAGTGGCTTAGTGAATATATCGGCAAGTTGATCATCGGTGCCAACACTCTCAATAGCAATATCACCCTTTTGTTGATGATCTCTAATGAAATGATGTCTAATGTCAATGTGCTTTGTTCTTCCATGTTGAACCGGGTTGTTTGTCATCTTGATAGCACTCTCATTGTCACATAGCAATGGCACATTCTTGAAATTGAGACCATAGTCCTTCAAAGTGGATTTCATCCATAGCAATTGAGCACAACAACTACCGGCACTAATATATTCGGCTTCGGCGGTAGAGATTGCTACGGTGTTTTGTTTCTTAGATGACCATGATACAAGTGATCTTCCAAGTAGTTGACATGTGCCACTAGTGCTCTTTCTATTTATCTTGCATCCCCCATAATCGGAGTCGGAATAGCCAATCAATTCAAATTTTGACCCCTTGGGATACCATAGTCCAACATCTTTTGTATGCTTCAAATACCTCAATATTCTTTTAGTTGCGGTGAGATGACTCTCTCTAGGTGAGGATTGATATCTTGCACACATGCATACACTAAACATGACATCCGGTCTTGATGCGGTCACATAGAGTAGGCTTCCAATTATAGAACGATACAACTTTTGATCCACCATGTTGCCACTAGTATCACTATCAAGAGTACCATTAGTGCCCATAGGAGTAGTAATTGGCTTTGCATCTTGCATCCCAAACTTTTTCAACATGTCCCTTATGTACTTTCCTTGACTCACAAAAGTGCCATTCTTCAATTGTTTGATTTGGAGACCAAGAAAGTAGCTAAGTTCACCAATCATGGACATCTCAAACTCTTTTGCCATCATTTCTCCAAACTCTTCACAATATGCTTGGTTGGTTGACCCAAATATGATATCATCCACATATATTTGCATCACAAATAAGTCATTGTCAATCCTTTTAGTGAAGAGAGTAGTATCAACCTTGCCCATTTTGAACCCTTTGGAGAGTAAGAAATCTCTTAACCTCTCATACCATGCTCTAGGTGCTTGCTTCAAGCCATATAAAGCCTTCTTCAACTTGTATACATGGTCGGGTCTCTTGTCATCTTCAAAACCGGGTGGTTGTTCAACATACACTAGCTCATTTATATAGCCATTGAGAAATGCACTTTTCACATCCATTTGATATATTGTGGGCACAAGCATAAGCTAATAAGATTCTAATTGCCTCCAATCTAGCAACCGGTGCATATGTTTCACCAAAGTCAAGACCCTCTACTTGAGAATAACCTTGAGCAACTAGTCTTGCTTTGTTTCTCACAACAATGCCATCTTCATCTTGCTTGTTTTTAAACACCCATTTGGTTCCAATCACATTGTGGTCTTTTGGCCTTTCTACTAATTCCCAAACTTCATTTCTAGTGAAATTGTTGAGCACTTCATGCATAGCATTAACCCAATCCTCATCATTCAAAGCTACATCAATTTTGGTTGGTTCAATGGATGAGACAAATGAGAAATGCTCACAAAAGTTAGCCACTCTTGATCTTGTTTGCACACCACTTCTTATGTCACCAATAATCATATCCATTGGATGATCTCTTGCAATATGTTGAGGTTGGAGCACTTGAACTTGATTGCTTGAGCTAGGTTGGTCATTTGATTTATCTTCATGAGATGAACTAGCATTTTGATCTTGCAATTGAGAGTCACTAGCTTGCTTCATTGGAGAGGTGATCACTTGATCTTTATCATCTTGTATGTCAAACACTTGCTTTGCTCTAATGTCCCCAATGTCCATATTCTTCATTGCTTCCACCAACCTAGGTCCACCAACATCATTTAGATTTTCTTCTTCATCTTGTGACCCATTGGTTTCATCAAATTGCACATCATGAACTTCCTCAAGAATGCCACTAGAGTTGTTCCATACTCTATATGCTTTGCTTGTAGTTGAATATCCAAGTAGAAATCCTTCATCACATCTTTTGTCAAACTTTCCCAATCTAGAGCCCTTCCTCAAGATATAGCATTTGCAACCAAACACTCTAAAATATGCAATGTTGGGCTTTCTTCCATGTAATAGCTCATATGGAGTCTTTTCAAGCAAAGGATGACAATAGAGCCTATTGATGTAGTAGCAAGCCGTGTTGATTGCTTCATCCCAAAAAGATTGACTAACATTGTACTCATGAAGCATTGATCTAGCCATATCAAGCAATGTTCTATTCTTCCTCTCTACTAGGCCATTTGATTGTGGAGTGTATTTGGCCGAAAATTGATGTCCAATGCCATAGTGATCACAAAGTTCTTCCATTCTTGTATTTTTGAACTCACTTCCATTGTCACTTCTC
This sequence comes from Themeda triandra, assembly GCA_018135685.1. Lineage (NCBI taxonomy): Eukaryota > Viridiplantae > Streptophyta > Magnoliopsida > Poales > Poaceae > Themeda > Themeda triandra. The sequence goes on along the minus strand of JAENPR010001284.1, from coordinate 90,525 downwards.
ACTTTCTTGATTCTCATGTCAAATTCATTGTGAACTCTAGTGAGAAAGGTCTTGAAGGTATCAAATACTTCACTCTTGTCACTAAGAAAGAACACCCATGTGAATCTTGTGAAATCATCCACTATGACAAATCCATACTTGTTGCCACCAATGCTTGTGTATGTAGTTGGGCCAAATAAATCCATGTGCAACAACTCAAATGCCTTGCATGTGCTCATTGTACTCTTCTTTGGATGAGAGCATCCAACTTGCTTTCCGGCTTGACATGCACTACAAAGCTTGTACTTTTCAAATTCAACATCTTTCAAACCATCAACAAGTTTGTGAGTCACAAGCTTTTTCAATTGTTTCATGCCAACATGTCCAAGCCTTCTATGCCAAAGCCAACCCATGCTTGATTTGGAGATTAAGCATGTGGTCAAAGATGCTTCACTAGTATTGAAATCAACTAGATAGAGATTCTCATATCTAAAGCCCTTGAATATCAAGTTGGAATCATCCACACTAACAACTTCAACATCATTTGCCCCAAAGATACACTTGTAGCCTAGATCACAAATTTGTGCCACGGATAGAAGATTGAAATCCAAGCTCTCAACTAGCAACACATTGGAGATACTCATATCATTTGATATTGCAATCTTGCCCAATCCAAAAACCTTGCCTTTCTTGTTATTGCCAAAAGTAATTGAATCAACACCACTATCATTATCTTTGATTGAGTCAAACATTCTAGATGTGCCGGTCATGTGTTGAGAGCACCCACTATCAATAATCCAATGCCTTCCTCCGGCTTTATAATTGACCTACAAGAAAATCAATGAAGCTTAGGTACCCACACTTGCTTGGGTCCTTGTAGGTTAGTGACTAAACTCTTTGGTACCCAAATAGCCTTCTTCTTTGGGCCAACAATGGGTGTACCAACAAACTTAGCTTTCACACCCTTCTCACCCTTGGTAAGCACATAACAAGAATCAAATGATATAGCATTAACAAGTTTCTTGTTCTCTTTCTTCTTGTTGCAACTTTGCTCTAGGTGCCCAACTTGCTTGCATCTATAGCAAAACCGACCATTGCTCTTCACAAAGCTAGGCTTTGGAGTTGCAAAGGCCGACTTGCCTTTCTTGGGGATATAGCCCAATCCCTCTTTATTAAGAGAGAACCTTTGGCTACCCAAGCACTTAAGCAAGCGGGTCTCACCGCCATAGGCCTTGCCTAGGGCGTGAGTGAGCTCATCCACCTCTTTCTTGAGGGTCTCATTCTCAACCATTAGTGAGGCATCACATGTGAAACCATCACTACTAGTAGAGATAGAGTTGGTAGTGGTGGATGAAGAGCTACAAGAAGGGTTAGCATTTGATATGATGATGGGTTGATAAAATGAATCCTCAATGATGTCACAAGTAACACCTATATCACAAGATGCAACCACCACTTTCTTTGCTTGTTGCTCAAGAAGCAATGAGTGAGCCTTTTCAAGCTTAGAATGAGCATCACCAAGTTTCTCATGGTCTTCCACTAGACTCTCATGAGTGGTTTTAAGCTCACTAAGAACTTTCTCAAGTATTGCTACTTTCATTGAAAGCTTCTTACACTCTTTTTCCTTGGCAATAGCTATGTCTCTAGTCTCTTGCATCAAGTCATATAATTGTTCCTTAGAAGGTTCATCATCATCATCATCATTATCACTATTGTGAGCATATTCCATCTCACTATCATCATCACTATCATCATATTGTACCTTAGTTTCTTTGGCCATGAAGCATGAAGATGATGTAGAGAATATTGATGGCTTCTTGTTGATAGCAATTGAAGCAAGAGCCTTGTTAGATGAATCTTCATCTTCATCATCATTATCACTCTCCCAAGTGACCACATATGCACCATTCTTGCCCTTCTTGAATGTCATCTTAGCCTCATGCTTCTTCTTCTTCTTCTCAAATTTGCCCTTGTTGTTGTTCTTCTTCTTCTCATATGGGCATTCGGCTTGAAGATGTTCGGTGCTATCACAATTGAAGCACTTTCTTTGTTGCTCATTTCTCTTGAAGTTGTCATTTCTCTTCTTGAAACCTCTTCTCTTGATGAACATGTGACCCATCTTGACTACAAGAGCAAGTGCCTCATCATCAATTTCAAAGTCACCATCTTCATCATTGTTTTGTTCTTCTTCAAAGATTGGTGCTTTGCCCTTGGAGGAGGTGGCTTGGAATGCCACGGTCTTCTTTTTCTTCTCATCTTCCACCTTCTCTTTCTCATCAACATCTTGATCATATTTATCATAGGTCAATACTTCACCAAGCAAATCATTGGGCTTCATTGCTTCAAGCCCATCTCTTTGCAACATCATGATCAACATCTTGAATCTTCTAGGTAAGCTCAATAAAAACTTGTGGCAAAAATCTTGATCTTGAGTCTTATGCCCTAAGCTCTTGAGATCATTGACTATCACTTGCAATCTATGAAACATTTCAATGATTGTTTCATCATCTTTTTTCTTGAAGTTCTCAAACTCACTCTTAAGCCCATATAGCTTGGCACTCTTCACAACTTTTGTGCCCTCATATGTTTCACTCAATCTTGTCCACACTTCACTAGCCAATTCCAAATCCTTGATGCCCTCAAACACTTTTGTGTCAATGCCATTGTAGAGTGTATTAAGAGCCATTCTATTGCATGTTCTATTTGCTCTATCCTCATCGGTGAGATGATCCGGATCAAGGATAGCAAAATCATTCTCGGTGACTTGCAATACTCTTTCATGAATAGAACCAAGGTGCATTGTCATCTTTCTCTTCCAATGAGCAAAAGAACTAACACCATCAAACATAGGTGGTTTGCTCCCAACATGATTGAACACAATTTGAGCCATACTTCAACACCGAAGGTTGTTAAGCCTTAATTAATCGGTGACCTAGCTCCGATACCACTTGAAAGGTCCTAGTATGGCTAGAGGGGGGGTGAATAGCCTATTTAAAAATCTTCAAGACACTAGAGCAAAATATTAGTAACACAAATGGCGATAAAAGCGGTTTGCTCTAGCTCTAATTGGTAGGCAAGCCAACTATTGCAATTCTAATAATTATAGTCTCTATGGCACACAAATTCTATGTCTCTACTCTAACTAATTAGAGAGCTAGCAAGAAAAACAAATTACTCTAATTTACTCGACTTGCTACTCTACCACAAGATATATTGCAAGTATGAAAGAGAAGGGAAAAAGACTTTTATACCAACGGTGAAGAGTAGAGGATGTTGCCAATCACCAATAAATAATCCCAACAATATATATATCAATCAATCCAATACACCGGGAGACAAGAGATGACACAATTGGTTTTTCTCCCGAGGTTCACTTGCTTGCCGGCAAGCTAGTCCCCGTTGTGTCGACCAACACCTTGGTGGTTCCTCGGTTGTGGCCCTCAAGCCAATGCCCCGCAAGGCACCGCAAGAACCCACACACAAGTGCGGTAACTCAACGACACGAGCAATCCACTAGAGTTGGAATTAGGCACTCCGCCGGGAACCACAACAACCCCTCACAAATTCACCTTGATTGGGGGCGGACACAATCACCAAATCCCCTCACCAATCAATCCAACACCAACCGTCTAGGTGACGGCAATCACCAAGAGTAATAAGAATACCACAATTGCAACAATCACCTAGTGCCAAGAAATTGAATCACAATGCAATGCACCTAGGGTTTTCCAACCTCTCACCAAAGGAAACCAACCATGGGATGGGGAGGAGAGGGAGGAGATCCTCTTGAGGCTCTCAACTCGATCTAGAGCACAAGCTCTCTCACTTGAATGGAGCACCAAATCTTGGAAGTGAGAGAGGAGAGGGTTGGGAGCTTTTCTTCCACTAGAGTTTGCAAGAGGAGGAAGAAGAGGGAGCTCTGTCTGTTCGGTTGAATGGAATGAGGAGAGAGGAAATTCACGGGCAGCAGCTGGCGCTAGCTTATCCTCTGGCTGCCCATCCACACCAGCCAACGGGTGGGAGCTGGCCAGCGCCCCACCACGTGCTTCCTCCCACTCCAAACAACAGAGCAACACAACGGGCGGCAGGGCAGCAGCAAATTATGGTGAAAAAGATCGGGCGGCCCAAGGCTGGTGCAAAGTGGCCCGCGGCGCGCAGGCAAGCAGGCGGCAGCTGCTAGACGGCCCAAGGCGGAGCTAGCTGGCGGCCCACGCGCGGTGTAGGCGCGGCCCGCTAGCGAGCGCGCGCGGCGGCCAAGGCCAGCGGCGAGCAGCCCATGCGCGCGTACGCGCCAGCCGGCGGCAGGGGCGCGGCCCAGCGAGCAGGGGCGCCGCCGCGGTCCGGCAGAGGCAGGGCGCCAGCGCGGCCCAATCCGGGAAGCTGGCCCAGCGGCGGTCGGACTCCAGCGGGAGCAGGCCAGCGGCCCGCGAGCGGCGCGACGGGCCGGCCCAAGACATCTCCCAGCGCAGCAGCAGCTCCAGTGGCCCATAGCGCGCAAGCAAGCAGCAGCAGCCCACCTGGGCGAACAGAAGGCCAGCAGCAGCACAAAACAGAGCACCCTGCCCGGAATTTTCACCGGAAATTCCGAGCAGCACCACATTTGCTCCAGTTTCACCATATATTCCAACAAATTCTCATTCCAATTGACATACTGTCTCATCCAAATGATGCCAAACATCCAAATCACTTGAGATAGCAATTCTCCAATACTTTTCTCGAGGGAATTCTTTTCCAACTCATCAAGTCACTAAACCCCAAACATATGCAAATGCAATTCATTTTAGTGGCACTAGATGAGTGAGCAATTATGTTATTCCCCTCTTAATAGTACGGTTATCAAACCTAAACCACTCACACCCTCTATGGTGTCTTGAGTGCAAACCGAAAATGGCCCTATGATTTTATACCTTTGCCTTGAGCCAATTTTCACTTTTCTCCAATCCCATTCCAAGGATGAGCACTTGACTATCTTTTGGACCATCACCATCCACCTTGATCCATTTGCTCCATCACTTGGTGTGTACCACCTTGCTCATATCACAACACTTCATGACAAAGGTTAGTACACTAGGTTTTATCAATTACCAAAAACCAAACTAGAGCTTTCAAACATGAACTGCAAGGACACCCCAGCGACAACTGAATCTGGATGGCCGGCATTTGGTTCAGCATCAGCAGCTTCACACTTGGCATCCTTGCGAGTAACTGAATGAGGACGAAGCTCGTGGGCCTCAACCAGGAGGCGCCTTGGCCCCTGGGCCCACTCGAAAGCCGCTTCTACGACCATGGAATCGGTGAGCTGGAACCAGGAACCATCCAGCTTAATCTGCGAAATGAAACAGTGCCATTAATGGATTGAAGCCAAGAGAGGCATAATTTCCAAGAACTGGGTTCGCCTAACCAAATTTCATCAAGAAAGCAACTGAAACGAAATTGGGGGTAAAGATTAATCCTTCTAAAACCCGCATTGTCATTCCAGCACCATACCTGAAAGGACGTGACAGCGATTGGCCCGGTGCGGGGGAAACACGCGGGGTGCTCCGCGCTCACTTGCCCTGCAGGTTGGTTCAGAGTGTTCAGTTCGTGCTTATTTTTCCCAGCGAAGCCGCACAAATCAGGAGGAATGCGGTCGATTCGCAACCGAATCGCCACAAACACAAACAAGAAGGGGAAAAGACAGATTTTTTTTTCTCAGATGGGGAGAGGGAGGAAGATGGAGAGGTACGCACGCTTGAGTTCGGCAACGGTGGTGGCGCGGGCCGGGAAGGAGACGACGAGGCGGGTGCCGAGGCTCGTCTCCAGGAAAACCGTCGCAGTCTCGGCGGCAGCCATCGCCGGCGCGGGCACCAGGCTGGGGGGCCGTCGATTTCTCCTGCGTGGCTGCGCGGCCTCGAATCGCCGCTTCCCTGCTCGGTGGAGGCGGCGGAGAACCCCAGTGGCGAAGCCAAGGGGTTCGCTGTTTGCTGCAGGCAAAGTCTCCTTTGGACTAGTTGGACTGACGACAAGTCACAAGTACGACATGGTTCTCCTTGTTTTATTTTTTATTTACGACTGTGGTCCTTGGTTTTTTTTATAACGAGGATTCCGTACTAAAATATGAGATATTTTAGATATTTGTTACAATTTATTTTTAAATACAAAATATTTTATGTGAATTAATTTTCTTTAAAATACCAATTATACGTATTATGCTCCTTTGAAATTCTTTGTTGATTTATTAATAGACTAAATACGGACCAAACCCAATTAATCTAACATGAACATGGTCAGTACATTATTCATTTACTTTATGAAAAATGCGCCAGCGCCGTGACCTAGAAAAATTATTCATTTACTTTAACAGATTTTATGAATTCCAAAGAGCCAAAATGGCTCTCCTGTCCATTAGCAGTGCAGCTTGACAAGTCCCAAATCTGTCCCTTCACAGATCGTCGCATAAATATTTTTCAGATTTAACACATTATTACATTATACATCACTGGACAACCTAATTAGAGACGAGAAACAGCGCTACATGCACCCAAATGCTTGACGACATGCTTATCATCATGTTGTTGTTGTTGTTGTTTTTTTTTTTTTTTTTTTTGCCATATTAAAGAGAACGCCTTAAACAACTATGGTGGTTTGCGTGGCAGGCAGACTGCGTGGCACACGAGCATGTAGATGAGGTCAGTTCAGTCCCTCCATCGGTGGCCGCAGCTGGGGTTGCAGCACACGAAGAACAGCGTCATGCCATCCTCGCCCCTCGTCGTCGCCTGCACCGTCCCCCGCCCACGCATCAGCACTCATCTTCTTCAAGGTCACTGACACTGAACAGATCACTGAAGATTATGCCTGAGTCGACTGACTGACCTGGAAGAAGACGGCCTCGCCGTGACCGCAGACGGCGCAGCGGACGGACTTGGTGCGCGGTAGCGTGGGGTCGGAGACCACGTCGTCGAGCAGCACCTGCGTGAGCTCGCCGGCGTCATGGTCCACCACGTTCCGGTACACGCAGTTGCTGTCCGCCACCTCCTGGTGCTCGCAGTTCCTGCATGCGTAGAGAAGCACCTTGTTCGCCCTGTCCTCCTTTGGGTACAGGATGTTGTTGCTGCATTGCATCAAACGAACAGAAAGACTTCTCTGTTCATGAATCAAAGCAGAGTAGTACTCAAGATAGTGGATGAGATTGAGCATATATACACCGATCAATCGACGACAACCCGCTCACCATTCACGGCAGAACCTCATGGTGCTCATGGCCGCTCCTGCTCCTGCCGCTGCCTGTCAGCTCGATTCCCTGCTCTCACTGTTTCAGTAACCCGTAACTGATTCCAAGAGGCAGAGGCAATTGTGAAGCACTGATGTTTAGTAGTAGATAGATATATATCAGAAATGTGTAATTGAGGAATAAGTAGGTGCAGGAGGCATTTATTTTACAAAGTATCGTGCCGGGTCTGCGTTCTGGAGGAACCTGGAAGAAGAGAGTCACTGGAGCGGGCGTTCTGGACTTCTTGTCAGTGCACTTTCGAGCTCTCTAGCGTGACCGCGTCCTTCTAACCACTAGAAGCTGGAAATTTCGATTCTTTTCTTTTCGATTTTACTACTGTAAACTATTCAGTTACTTATCCTGCATAATACTACTGTAAAACTCTTTTGATCTTTTATATTTGAGTCTTTAGAACTTGTTTGCGGTGTTACTTGGGTCCTTAACTCCAAAATTTTGCTATTTGGATCTTCAAACTTGTCTGGCGATGTCATTTAGGTTCCAAAACCATTTCTGCACACAAAAGATGCTAGAGTGGCATGCTAATTGTGTGTTGATGTGCAAGTCAAGTGATCTGAATGATACCGGTGTACGAGTTTGGGGTCATTGGCGTACCGTAGCACTAAGGGCCATATTGGGGCCATGCCCCAAAAGACCCAAGCTGATCAATTCTTAGCTCTGTTTGATGTATTCGGTTTGTCATCACAATCCACACGTGCTGAGATGGATTAATGTGGAACTTTGCTAAATCGAATACATCCAAACAAGGCAACAAAGGTCATTCCCCCTGACTTTACTACTTTAGTTGCTAATGAAACAATAATATGTCATCTTCTTGCATTTTACATAATATTGGCTACCACCATTCATGCCCAAGCTCGGCCAATGGGGCGGACCTAAATATCAAATTTCAAGAGTTAGAAACCAGAGTGACATCATCTTTAATTTCTCTATAAAGTCTAAAGTTTGTTCTATCTTTTATTTTATCTTATCCTATATTAATAAAAAAATAGCAAAAACTTGGCCTATGATTTCTTTTTCAAAAACATTTAATTAATCCCCAATATTAATATGGCAACGAAAGTCTTCCGCAAATGCTTCTTTTTTTCTTAAATAAATATAAAGTATATATATAAACCTAGACCCGTTTGAAAGGGCTTTTCCACATAAAGCAGTCCTAGTTTCTAGGGAACTACTACACTGTAGTGAAGACATTTTTTCCAGTTCTCTTAGGAAGGAACAAGGAGTTTTTTTTTTTAATTTAAATGAACAAGGAGTTGATGAAACCAGTATTTCTGCCTTCACTTGCTCGAGCTAGAGCTGAAAGAAACTCTACCAAATAGAGTTTGGGCCAGGCTTGGGATGTGCTCGGATCTGCCTTGGGCCGAACTGCTGGAAGCAAGCCTAGAATATATAACACTGGGCCTGAATTTATGAACATGGCCCATCGTCTCGGATGGGCTAGCCTGGGAGCTGACGGCATCTGACTGCACTGTGGAACATGAAACGTCCGTCACCATTTCTTTTTCTGTAATAAAATTACTCGTATGTGTTTTGGCTATTTGGAAGATATACCACCTATTTATGTCAAACTGATTATTCACAGAGCAATGTTTCTCTCGTGGGCAAATCACGCGCTCGGACATCCGCTCCACCTCTCCCACCTTCACTCTGGCAACCTCACCCCCGCCGCCGTCCACTGTCCTGCTGCGGGCGCTAGGGGTCGCCAGAGCTCCGGAGAGGCCAAGCGCCCGCGACGGCCGCCCTCTTCCCCGCCCCCAATGCCTCCGACGAGCTCGTTCCCGCGCTAGGCCTGGACCAGCCGCCTTCCCCGCCGCCAGGGCACCCCTAAACTGCCCGCCTGTATTCCTGCCACCTGTCTTCCCTTGCTCCCCTGGCTGGCTGAAGAAAGAGGGTGAGCTTGCCAGAACGGGGCACCGGAATTGGAGGGGACAGGAAAGAGGAGGCTTACCTGGGCTGATCCGGACGGATCCACCATCGCTTCTGGCGGATCCGCGCCCGTCGCCACCATCATGGCCGACGTGAGGTGCTGGTACGGGCGCTGTGGAGGTGGTGGGCGTGGGGGAGGGACAGGAGCATGTCGCCGTCTCACAGGTCGCCGTCACCGTCTCCTCTGGTCAAGGGACGGGAGGGAGGAAGAAGAGGTGGGTCAGGGGGGTACGGGCGGGCAAAGTGCACGAAGCCGTGTCCTGTCTTACCTCTTTGGATGTTTTACCGTTCTCTATTCCCAAATGCATGATTGAAACCTTCATCCACACAAGCCATTCTGCACAAGAGGCGTGAACACGAATCATACACGTTCGTTCGTCTGCATCTGCATGTGTGTGATTGTGTGGATATGTCATGTCACCACGCGATCTGTCCGGAGTGGCAAACGGATACGGATATATTCGGATCAGCAGTGTGCAGCACCAGCAGGTGTGTTTCGCCCATCACCCAATTTGCTCAACGGATAAGCCCGCAACGTACACATACAGTCCGGTACGTACGTAGGTACGCTCATGATCACTGCTGTGTGCTGTTGCTGCCTGCCTCAGCCTCACTGTGGCTTGGCTCCACTGGAGTCTGCTTCACTCAACTCTCGTCCATGGCCATGTATCGAACGTTCTCCTTGGTTCCCTTCATCATTCGTCACCCACACCAACTACAATCCTGTACCTTGTCAAAAAAAAAAAAGAAGAAAACCTGCAATCCTGTACGTATGGAGAATGGAGGCGTAGGTAGTAGGGTAGCACAGTGGCATCTGATCGTTTAGCATGTGTCTGATTGGCTCAGCACGGGCCCACTGGTCAGCGTCACACGGGCACATGGGATGTGCTTAGCTACAGCGACAACAGGTAACCTGTGAGTCATAAAAGCCCCGGTGCCAACTGCCAACCCCACTTCATGTACAGGTACAGGCTATACACTGTACACACCCGGTACAGCGACAGAAGCCCCGCGCCAGAATTCCATGAGATGAAGCAATCCAAACGGGGGCCTTCTTTACATTGCTCCCAAATTCCATGTTTTTCACTCTCTCTCCGTCACATAAATTTTTGGATATATGCACGGAAAGTCTTAAATATGATAAAAAAACTAATTACACAGTTTTATTGTAAATCACGAGATGGTTTTTTGAGCCTAATTAGTCCACAATTGGATAATAATTGCCAAATACAAACGAAAGTGCTACAACGTTTTTCAACCTTACTTTTTGCAATCTAAACAAGCCCCAGTTGGGTCATGGAAGAGATCACGACAGGTGATGAGGGCTTGTTGAGGCGTTTGGGAATTGATCGAGAACGGGAAGTGACGTGGAAATAGAGTATCCTCACACTCCATTTACGGGTAGGTTTCCAAGAGTAGTAGAATAAAACGCAACCATGCTGTCGTGACTAGTGAGGAACAATGAAAGTTCAGAAAACAGAGTGTCATGCTCGGGCAGAGTGTTGCACTGCTTTGTCAACACATATAGTACCAAATTTTCAAAAAAAAAAAACACATATAGTACCAAGGCACGACAGATGTGTATTTACCCCTGCCATATGTTTTAGCACCTGCTTAAGAGTACCTAACTCCAGTGATTTATTTGTGCACTCAAAGCCAAATTCCATTGATCTTTCAAAAAAAAAAAAAAAGACAAGCCAAATGCCATAGCCCATACAACAAACCTTACGTATGAAAGGTTTCTCAGCCTAAATGGCGTAGATGGGTACAATGTATGGTCTCAGGTGGAAGTGTGGGGATTAAAGTCAACGATGAGGTTGGCCCCTACTTCCAAAAACCAAACGTGGCCTAAGACAAGGTGACCCAATGTCACCTATCTTATTTAACATCGTTGAGATATGTTAGCTCTTATGATTAATAGAGCAAAAACGATGATCAAATAAGAGGAATTATTCCCCACCCGGTAGATGATGGTCTGTCAATATTACAGTACGCAGATGACACCATCATCTTTATTGATCATGACCCAGAGCAAGCAAAGAATCTAAAACTTTTGCTATGTGCTTTTGAACAAATGTCAGGTCTTAAGATCAATTTCCACAAGAGCGAGATTTTTGCTATGGTGCAGCCACAGAGATGGAATCCTATTATACCACTGTTTGGATGTAATATAGGGGAATATCCCTTCCGATATTTAGGGATCCCAATGCACCATAGACAACTCCTCAATTCGAATGGAGGAGGGTGGAAGAACGGTTCCAACAAAAGCTCTCTTGTTGGAAAGCAAAGTATCTCTCGTATGGTGGGAGACTTGTTCTCGCTTAATTCGGTTTTAAGCAGCCTACTCATGTTCATGATGTCCTTCTTTGAGATTCCTAAGGGAGTCCTAAAAACCCGGATCATTTTAGATCAAGATTTTTCCGGCAAGGTTCTTCGGATAAACATAAATATAGACTTGCCAAGTGGAATATCTTATGCCGACCCAAAGACCAAGGAGGTCTAGGTATCCTTGATTTGAACTTACAAAACAAGTGTCTCATTGGCCAAATGGTTGGTTAATTTACTCAACACCGATGGTTTATGGCAGTCAATGCTAAGGAATAAATACCTAAGATCTAAAACACTCACTCAAGTGGCAACCAAACCGAATGACTCTCATTTCCTGAGAGGCCTCATGCGTATTAAAGAGGAGGTGTTGGCTAATGGGTCCTTTAATATTAAAGATGGGACCTATACGAGGTTCGGGACGATACATGGGTAGGAGATAAGCCCCTAAAAGTTAATTATCCATCTCTTTATAATATAGTAAGAGATCCTCACGCAACTTGTCTCAAAAGTGTTGACCTCAACCCCTCTTAATATATCTTTTAGAAGGGCTTTGGTGGATAATAAACTTCTAGAGTGGCAAAACCTAGTAGCAAAAATTTCTAATGTTGTTTTGGTGGAAGGGTCGGATTATTTTAAATGGAATCTAACCAGCTTACGGGCTATTTCACGTGCGATCCCCTCGTATCTCCATCTCATTGATACACAAAACCTTTTCAAAGATAGGAAAATATGGAAGATGAAGATCCCCCTAAAATTAAGATCTTTCTTTGGTTCCTCCAAAGAGGCGTTACCCTAACTAAGGATAACCTTGCTAGAAAAAACTGGAAAGGGAGCCGAAGTGCATATATTGCAATAGGAATGAGACTATTCAACACTTGTTCCTCGATTGCCCTTGTGCTAAGATGATTTGGAGGATTATCTTCTTTGCTACTAGTCTACAACAACCAAGATCTATTCGCCATATGTTTGGCAATTGGCTTAGTAATCAACATAAGAAAGTCAAAAATATGATCCGGGTTGGGGTAGCTGCTTTATGTTGGGCTATCCGAGATGCCGGAATGATGTTATTTTTAATAAATTAAAAACTAATTCCGTTATGCGGGTTATTTTCGGGAGCGTACTGGTTGCGCTTCGGGCTCAGTACGGCGTGAGGAGGAGACCAAGGACGCACTCTCGGAGTTGAGCAAGAAATTAGAAATAATTGCTCTAGAAATAACAAATAGAGGGTGGAAGAATATTTATCGTCTTCGTAGTCCTAGTCATTGTTTTAAGACTTTGGGTCTCCTTTTCCTTCTTTTTATTCACAAACACCGTAATAATTGGCCGTGTACATCTACGGATGTAGAGGTCGGATATTTTATCCTTTATCTAAAAAAAATGCCATAGCCCATAGGTACAATGCACACAAGAACAGGCCTTTTTTTTTTTTTGACAAGGAAGAAACAGGCCATTTTAACTTCTTGACATATATATACTACCTTGTTGGCTCTACTCTATATATGGGAGCTCGTAGTGTTATGCGCAAGGTATCTTATCCTCCTTTGACAAATGACAATGCAGCATCGGTCCATAAGTACACTGCCCTTGGATCTAAGCTAGATGGTGAAATTTCTAGCCTGAGAAGTACTGTAGCATTTCGTTTGTATTTGACAAATATTATCCAATCATAACGTAACTAGTCTCAAAAGATTCGTCTCGTGACTTACAACTAATATGTGTAATTAGTTATTTATTTTACCAACATTTAATGCTTCATGCATACGACACAATATTTGATGTGATGGAGAGAGAGTTATATTTCTAGCTTTTTTGGAGCAACTAAACAAGGCCTAACTGTTTTTTTTGAAGGACCTTGGATCTAACTGTTGTCCTAAGCGTAGAGCACTTGATACTGTAACTGTAGCTAGTGCGCCGAGGGACCCCTACAGCTTAAAAGGCTCATGCTCCATTAGCATCGCCTGCGTCATCTGCTCCATTAGGGCAGCCGCAACGCTGGCTACTACAGCGTACTGCCTTAGAAAAAAAAATAAGCCATCTAGACGGGGCAGCAAGCAGGGTACTTTATCAATTTTCCAACGCAAGGCTACCATCTGACATATGCACAATGCTCTATACAGCAACATCTGACAAATGCAAGGACCACTGCACTACTTTTGTTCAGCTTTACAGAAGCAGAGCCACCACCCTCGGTACACAATGCGTTTTTGCTCGTCGCCTGCGTACTACCTCCTGCTTTTGTCAGATGGAGCACTTGTATCTTCTGCAAGAGACTATGACACACTGCAGAGCTACCACTCTTGGTGACATGGACAGACAGAGCAGACGTGGCCTTTGAGGCAGCACGCCACGCTGTAGCATAAGGGAAGCCCTTAGCATCGCCTGCGTCATCTCTGCTACTCCTCCATTTTCACAGCTTTGTAGGCTTGTAGCTGAAAGGGTAGAGAATAGAGCACTGTCAGAGAAGAGAACAGAACAGAGAATATGTTGATCCCGCACGTTGAAAGGCAGCAAGAATTTAGGACCGTCCAGTGGTGAGCACATGATGGGAGGAAGGAAGGAAGGGTAAAGGATTGACATGTTTGGTTTCAAAAACTGAAAAAAAGAAAGGAAAAAAAATAAATTTTTGGATGCGAGATAGCTAAAAGAATCTTGTTTTGCTGCCTGCGATTGGACAGGGTGACTGTAGATTGGATGAGATCAGTACGTATGCCAGGTAAATATAATCTTGGGACAAATTTTGTTGATGCTTTGCTTTTTTACCAGCTTGCAACTGCAAGTGTAAAGTAAAGAAGCCTGTAAGGAGATAATCAAAGAGGTGAAACATAAGTCGCCAAGTCGGCACACAAGCAGAGCCTTCCATGGCACGTTACAACCTCAGCAAGGCAAGGAAAAAAAAACGCGATTAATCAATCAGTTTAACCCTGCGGATGCCACTCGTTTTCGCCGCCGCCATCTGAAATCGTTTTCACCTGCCCGATTCGCTTGCCATTTTAGCCACCCCGATGATGTTGACAACGAGACACGCTCGTTCTCATCTTCTGTATCTGTCACCATCTCCCTTCTGATTGTCGTCTCTGCTTTCGTCCTGATTGTCGTCTCTGCTTTCGTCCATGGATGGATCAACGTCAAGAAAGCGAAGGCAACAGCAGAGACCGACCCTCTGGCCTGGATGAAGTATACATGTCTTATTCTTATCCACTGGATTGGTTAGTCTAATCGGCAAGTAATTCTTCTAGTAAAAGCTACTGCCAATCTATCAACATAGCTGTTACTGCTCTGGATTGTCTAATCAAGTTTTTCACCTCTCTGCTGGCTCTTTTCTGCAGGTTACACCAATCTTCAGAGTAGAGACAAGACCTTTGACGGCTGGATAAACTTGATTAATCATGTGATTAGCATCTTCTTCCGTTCTTCGAGACCAATGTTAGAATCAACCAAACCTATTCAGGATGTGATTGAACGTAAAAAAAAAATCAGGCTGTGATTTGTTGGACAAGTTGTGTGCTGCAATAACCCTGAATGAACCGTTGTTGTAAAGGCGTTAGGTGACATGAAAATATGACATTTTTCTCGCATGCATTGCAGTATTTGGTACTATCGTAGTACACCGTACGCGCCGCCGTAGCAGGTTGGCTGCCCGCTAAATCTGACCATTTATGAACGGAGTCACCAAACCACACGCAAAGATCAACGGTGATTGCACATTGGTCGTATTATTACATTTTTCTTACAATAGTCGTATAATTACGTTGTTCGTGACTTGTGAGATGAATGAAAAAATCGCCAAAGGCAAAAGGTGGAGAGAAATGCTTGGTTTATTTCTCCACTTAACCACCCTTTACTCTTACTTGTCATGGAAACTTCCTGTCCAAGTGACCGCAGAGATTTGAACTGAATCGTGAAAACATGCACAGCCCCTTTATTTACCCTTCCTGGTACATTTTTTTCCCTTGAAAACATGAACAGTGACACTGATAGAGTGAGCCCATCCCCCCGCGTCGCTTCGCCTCCAGGGGCGACTCGGGCGGGCGCCTAAACCCTAGCGCTTCCACCCCCTTCCCACCTTCCCTATGGCCTCCCCGCCTCCTGAGCGGGGTGCCCGGAATCCAGCCGAACGCGAGGAAGGTGGTGGCGGGGCTTCCACGTGTGCTCGCGTGAGGAGGCGTCGTTGGAGGCAGTGTTTTTCTTCTCCGGCGAGCAGACCTGCGTGGATCCGGCGGTCTGGCTGGATTTGCGCAGTGCTGGGCCGGGTGGTGGGAAGTGGAGGCGGAGCGGTGCGATGGCAGACCTGCGTGGAGCGACGCGACTGTGGTGGTAGGGTGGTGTCCTGCTCGCATGCGACTGGCGGCTGTTGCGGCGTGGGGAGACGGTGGACGCGATGCGGCTTCGCTCCATGATGCGGTCGCCTGTGGCCGGATCTGGGGGCCCTGCTCGTCTTCCCCGCCTCCGGGCGTTCGGGGTGAATCCAAGGAGTAGTAGTCCAAGAGTGGTGCTACGGTGGTTGAGGCAAGCCCCCCACGAGTTGAGTTGAGTTGCCTTGAAGGTCTGGAATCTGATGCTGAGTTTCAGTTGTTTTGGGGTGATTTGGTGCAACAATGGTTCTTCAGTGAGAGATCCTGCATGGCAGTGGCCTCTTCGATGGGGTGTCGTGGGCTTCCCCTTCTTTGTCTGCCGACGATTGGTCATGTCTGGGAGATGAGTGACCGTGGGCGTGTATCTTTGAAGTTGTTGAGTTTGTTTGGCCAAGTGGTTAGTAGAGTTGAGTTGGGTCGATTTTGACCAAGTTATTTAGTAGGGTCGTGTCGACCAAAGTTGTTTAGTGGTGGTCTCAATAGTGATTTGGCACCTAAGTGTGCAGGTTGAGTAGGATATCCTTCACATTGTATGGTTTTTCTTTGCCCGATTTCCAAGAAAAAACTGGGCCGACACTTGTTTTTTTCTTTATTCGCCTAATAAAATTACGGCAAAACTTTTGCCGTCCCTTCTAAAAAAAAGTTGAAGTGTTCTGTTCTCTCTGTCCCTCTCTCTGTTGAATTGGTGTTTTTTAAAAGAAAAGGTAAAACAATTCATTTCTGATGTACTACAAATCTACAATACAGGTACGTATAACGTACATGTTGCTGCAAGTACGTACCATCACATTTCGAGCTCAGATGATGGCGCCGTTTGCGGCTGTGGGCAAAGTGGTTGCATGCTTCCTACGTACGTCTCGCTCCTCCGGTGACATGTTTTGGATAGGGAAATATCCTTATGGTCTTCCAAGTGGTCGGTCGGTCCTTCATTTCACGCCATGAATATCTCTCCCTCTCTTTTTTCAAACCAAAAAAAAGTGCTGCGAATAAACGGCTAAAGGCGACAGTCTCTTTTTGACAGTACATCAACAACCCAAAAGGAAAAGGCAAAGGCGATTTTTTTATCAAAGCCATTTACTATTGGCGTTGGTCATTGTGTGCATGATAGCCTCCGGGGAGTGTTCAACGCGCCATGAGTCAGAACCATAGATTTTGTGCGGTTAGTTGATCCAAAAGGTGGTTTGGAATGCACCAATTTGACATATGTAGTTGGTTTTTAGGATCAATTTTGCATAATCCGTGTATAAAGCTATACAAGTAGTTCTAATAACTAGGAAAAAAAATAAGAGGTTATTTTGGATGCATGAGTGGAGATTGGGGAAAGGTGAGGACAAGGTGCTCTCCATGTTGGAAAGCTCTTCTATTTTCGTACTACAAGTACTATAGACCATAAAGATCCTAAAAGTAACGCCTTTGCCCTTGCAACAAAAGATGCTACAGCTGTTAACTTAGTCTCTATGGTAACTAACATCAGCCACAAGTTTTGTGAACAAAAAAGAAACTAACATCAGCCACAAAACCTCAGAGTAGTTTATGTATTATCCTCCCACTAATGGACAATTGCACATGCTCATTGGTTACCGGTTAAACCATTATTGCCTTTGGAGATTCTAACACCAATAGCAAGATAGTTACTGATCGATCATGCTCTGCTCTGTCCTTTGCGCACACACTCATTTACCAGTTCAGCCAATTTGTTCACCTGCCTTTGGCACGAATTCAATTCTCAATCAAGACATAAATATCACCGAAATCCAGCACCTAACAACAATCACTGACTGAGCGACTGTACTGTACCACGAGGCCCTGCAATATCTGAATACTCTGTTTTTTTAGACCGAAATCAGAATACTCTGTTTTATCTCTCACATGCACGAGCACGAACGACAGAAAAAACCCCGGGAACTGCACAAACTGCCACTCACACGCATGCAGTTACAGTCTAGCATGCCCATCATTTTTTCCTTGTAATATTAATAAAAAATATGCATTAATAATGAAACACAAATTGTTAGTTTAATAAGTGATCAAGCCCATCTTTTTTTCCTTGTAATAAAATAAGCATTAATAATGAAAACGTAACAGTGATGATTTAAAAAGAAGTGCTGGACAAGTTTCAATTTTTCATTATAAAAAATACGCATTAATAATAAACACAAATTATTAGTTTAATAAGTGTTCTGATCAAACCTAACACTGTTTGATTTTCAGAAGTCTTACAAGTTTCAATTTTCTATCATTAAAAAATGAAAAAAATCAGAAAAAAAAGAGATCCTTTTCGTTTCCTTGCACGACCATCTTCCTCCTCCCCTGCGCGGCCTGCGGCCTGCGGGCGGTGGTTGCAAACTTGCAACTTGCACAGACGTCCATCAGCGCAGCGCGCTGCCGCCGCCTACCGCTGGCATCACCCGCGTATATAACCACACTCCCCCCTCACCACCATTCCTCCATCTCCATCCTCCACACACCACATTGCCGGCCCTCCAGCACCCGTCAGCCATGGCCATGGGGCGCCGCCCCCTCCTCCTGGTGGCCATTCTCCTCCTCCTCCTCCTCGCGGCGTCGACGCCAACCCCGGCGTCCGCGCGGGCGGCGTTCGCGTGCGCGCCGGGCGGTCCGGCGACGTCGCTGCCGTTCTGCCGGCAGTCGCTGCCTTTACAGTCTCGCGCGCGCGACTTCGTGTCGCGGCTGACGCGCGCCGAGAAGGTGCGGCTGCTGGTGAACAACGCGGCGGGGGTGCCGCGCCTGGGCGTGGCCGGGTACGAGTGGTGGTCGGAGGCGCTGCACGGCGTGTCGGACACGGGGCCCGGGGTCAAGTTCGGCGGCGCGTTCCCGGGCGCCACGGCGTTCCCGCAGGTGATCGGGGCCGCCGCGGGACTCAACGCCACGCTCTGGGAGCTCATCGGACGGGTACGTACGATGCGGATGCATCTTGTCTTGGTTGGTTGCTTGGCATTGCCGACGCCGGCCGGCCGCCGTGGAATGGCTGCCGGCCTGTGGGCTGCGTGGCTGTGTGTTTTTGTCGTGCACGCATGTGAGTGAGGGTGGACGCCTGGACGCATGTCTGTGCGCGCTCTGGCGGCGTCTGGGGTTGGCGGCGTCGTCGTCGGCTGTGGCGTGTCGTTGGCTGTGCCTGCTGTGGTTGTCGCTGGCGGCCTCGATGCGTGGCCGTGGCTCTGGCTGCAGTTGGTGGCGGGCTTGGTTGGCGCCATTGGGTTGGGTCGAGTTCCCGTGCAGTTTTTCAGACTGCTCTAACTGCTGCCACAGAACCGTCGGATCCAAATCGAGTGGTCCGGTAACTGCTGACTGTGCTCCAGTAACTATCACGGGTGTGGTTAATTGGAGTCGCAAATGGCTTCATCTGTGGCCCGTCGTTAACGAAGAGACGCGATGCAGAATCATCAGTGTACGTAGGAGTACTGTGTAGGGCAGGTAGGTGGGTCCGGCATGTCAGATCGGCAGCCAATGAGAGAGCGGCGGTACTGTACGTACGGGGCTGGTACTGTACACGAGTGGCCCAGGTATCCAGATCTGCGTTGAATGCTTTTGATAGCAAAACAGAAGAGAGCAGCGGCGCATCACTTTGGCCTGTGGTGGGGAGCGCTGATGAGTGATGATTGACATGGATACACTACTATTTTTATGGTCCTTTTTGCAAGTTGGATGATACTTTAGCCTTTTCGATTGATTTTGTATCAAAAAAACCTTTTTGATTGATTTCATTCGGGGGTGCTTTATTTGCATCGCATTGCACCCTTGATTACCTGCTTTCACTGCCATTTAGCGGTGCTGGTTGCTGCAGCTAGCTTCGTTGCTCACTGTCAAAAACAGCACGGCAAGTGCCCTAGTGCAGGTGTGTCCTGGTGCTGGGCGTCGTCGATGGCACCATGTTTGGTTTCTTTGTCCCGTTTGAGGAGCACGGGGCACAAATGTCTGGTTTTGTCAGTCCCTTGGCCTGTTGAACCAACCAATGCAGTGCACATGCTACACAAGAGACACGACCTTGTGAGTACTGGCATCAATCTTGCTAAAGATTGATGCCTACCTAGCGCCTATAAAACGTCAATTGATACAACTTTCATTAAACCGACAGCATAGATTCTGCTCAGAGAGAGAGAGAGAGAGAGAGAGAGAGAGAGAGAGAGAGAGAGAGAGAGACACACACAGAGTTTCTGCACTAAATATTACGGTTTGGTGTTTGGCAGGTGTTATAGCGGTCGTTGGGTTAGTGTTAACATTCACGTTGCGTGCACTAATTTGGTGCAATTTTAACAATATGTGAAGGTACCTAGTGTCCAGGTTCTGAAAGTTCGGTACTGACACTGAAATGAATTGAATTCTTGGTGTAACCGAGTGAGTGCAATGCTGACGGCAAGGAATTCCCTGCTGGCTTCTGGCCAATGGCGAGAGTTGCAGCCATGTGCAAGCCAGCCTAGCCAAATCCAAATCTAACCACCTCTCTTTCACGCCCACATCCCTTTCTCTTATCCTTCACACGGCCCAGACTAAAGAAAACAAAACAAAAATATCCTGGATAATAAAATAACTAAAAGGTTGACGAATCTGATCTCAGAAAGACATCATCAGTGGAAAAGCGGGGTAGTAGTAGTAAAGCGATGCTGAAGGTAGGTGACCCATGGACGGACCAAAACGACACGAGTAGAACATCTGCGAGCAAGTGGCGACCATGTCTGCAATGCATTGAGGTGCAGAGCAAGTGGTTTGCAGTAGATAAGATAAACCCATGTGTGCTGCAGAAGACCTCAATTCATCACGAGGATCAACACCAGTGGCGATGAGCATCGTAACTTGTAGGGTCAGTCACCAGCTAGCAGTCGCGTGACACCACAGTGCTGCTGGTGCTGGAGGACCAAGGGACCAGAGATGTCAGGCCATCCTGCCTGCCTGCCTCGGCAGCCGTGCTTAACCCCACTCGGCCACTCCGACCATGGTCCATGGCCGTGAACTCATCAACGCTGACCGAGAAGAACGAAAGAAAGAAATACTCCTACTTTTATCAATCTATACGACTATACGTAGTATTGTACTGTATGTGTAGCCATGGTAG
The DNA here is from genome assembly GCA_018135685.1 of Themeda triandra. Classification (NCBI taxonomy): domain Eukaryota; kingdom Viridiplantae; phylum Streptophyta; class Magnoliopsida; order Poales; family Poaceae; genus Themeda; species Themeda triandra. Next base: position 69,602 of record JAENPR010001284.1, on the reverse strand, counting down.
CAGTAAAATACTCCGTGCAGACACGTGCACACATTGTTGGACTGATTGATCGGTGCAACTGATTGCAGGCGGTGTCCGACGAGGCGCGCGCGATGTACAACGGCGGCCATGCCGGCCTGACCTTCTGGTCCCCGAACGTGAACATCTTCCGGGACCCCCGGTGGGGCCGCGGGCAGGAGACCCCCGGCGAGGACCCGGCCATCTCGTCCCGCTACGCCGCCGCCTACGTGCGCGGCCTGCAGCAGCCCCACGACCGCAACCGGCTGAAGCTCGCCGCCTGCTGCAAGCACTTCACGGCGTACGACCTGGACAGCTGGGGCGGCACGGACCGGTTCCACTTCAACGCCGTCGTCGCCGCGCAGGACCTCGAGGACACCTTCAACGTGCCCTTCCGCGCCTGCGTCGCCGACGGCCGCGCCGCCAGCGTCATGTGCTCGTACAACCAGGTCAACGGCGTGCCCACCTGCGCCGACGAGGGGTTCCTGAGAGGGACGATCCGGGGCAAGTGGGGGCTGGAGGGGTACATCGTCTCCGACTGCGACTCCGTCGACGTGTTCTTCAACGACCAGCACTACACGCGCACCGCCGAGGACGCCGTCGCCGCCACGATCAAGGCCGGCCTCGACCTCGACTGCGGGCCGTTTCTCGCGCTCTACACCGAGGCGGCGGTGGCCAAGCGGAAGGTCTCCGACGCCGAGGTTGACAACGCGCTCATCAACACCGTCACCGTGCAGATGCGGCTCGGCATGTTCGACGGTGACCCCGCCGCGGGGCCGTTCGGCCACCTCGGCCCCGCCGACGTGTGCACGAAAGCCCACCAGGACCTCGCCCTCGACGCCGCGCGCCAGAGCATCGTCCTCCTCAAGAACCAGCCTCGCGGCCCAAAACACAGGAACAACGCCCTCCCGCTCCGCCCTGCCGCGCACAAAGTGGTGGCCGTGGTCGGGCCGCACGTGGACGCCACGGTCGCCATGATCGGGAACTACGCGGGGAAGCCGTGCCGGTACACCACGCCGGCGCAGGGCGTGGCGGCGTACGCGGCGCGGGTCGTGCACCAGGCCGGGTGCACCGACGTCGCGTGCGCCGGGAGGAACCAGCCCATTGCTGCTGCCGTCGACGCGGCGCGGCAGGCCGACGCCACCGTCGTCGTCGCCGGGCTCGACCAGAAGGTGGAGGCCGAGGGGCTGGACCGGACCAGCCTCCTCCTTCCCGGGCGGCAGGCCGAGCTCATCTCCGCCGTCGCCAGGGCGGCCAAGGGCCCCGTCGTCCTCGTGCTCTTGTCCGGCGGCCCCATCGACATTGCCTTCGCGCAGAACGACCCCAAGATCGACGCCATCCTCTGGGCCGGATACCCCGGCCAGGCTGGCGGCCAGGCCATCGCCGACATCATCTTCGGACAACATAACCCAGGTACGTGCAGTGCACTGGCCGGCGTCAAAGGATCATTTTTTTCTCACCACAAAATGAAAACAGAGTCGAGATAGAAGAAGATGATGAAAACAGTGTGTGATTGAATTCGTATGAACAGGCGGGAAGCTGCCGATGACATGGTACCCTCAGGACTACCTGCAGAAGGTGCCGATGACGAACATGGCGATGCGCGCCAACACGGCGCGCGGGTACCCGGGGCGGACGTACCGCTTCTACACGGGGCCGACGATCCACCCGTTCGGGCACGGGCTCAGCTACACCCAGTTCAAGCACACGCTCGCGCACGCGCCGGCGCAACTCACCGTGCGGCTCTCCGGCAGCCACACCGCGCCGGCGTCATCGTCCGCGGCCTCCCTCCTCAACGCGACGCGCACGCGCACGACGAGCGGCGTGCGGGTGGCGCACGCGCGGTGCGAGGGGCTGACGGTGCCGGTGCACGTGGACGTGAGGAACGTCGGCGACCGCGACGGCGCGCACGCCGTGATGGTTTACCACGCGGCGCCCTCGTCGTCGTCCGCCACTGCAGCAGTCCCCGGCGCGGACGCACCCGCAAGGCAGCTGGTGGCGTTCGAGAAGGTGCACGTGCCCGCGGGCGGCGTGGTGCGCGTGGAGATGGGCATCGACGTGTGCGACCGGCTCAGCGTCGCAGACCGGAACGGCGTCCGGCGTATCCACGTCGGCGAGCACCGACTCATGATCGGCGAGCTCACGCACTCGGTGACGCTCGGCGTCGAGCAGCTCGGGGTATAGGAGGATCCAGAGGCGTTCCTGAATAATTGTGTCGTGTTGTTTCGGGTGTGGGGGGATTGGGTTCTGATTATCAGGGTGCTTGCTTCTGTCTCTGCAAAGGTGGAGATGGAGATCTGAAAGGCACGTGTTACTGAAAATTGATGGATTGAAACATAAACGATTGAAATGGAAGGAGGACAGAAGAATGTCGTTTCTTCCTAAGATACCAATGTTTACTGATCTTTATCTAAACAAGCCCAATGTTTTCTGATGACAAGATTAGTGCATTTCATGGAGATTACTGTACTGCTATGTGATGGGTCATGGGAGCATAAGGCTAGTGAGATGAGGCACTCGAATCTTTCGTATGAGCAAGAATACAAGCTGTTATTGTCTGTATAAAGCGGCCTCGGCTAAAAAATGGTCATCTGAGCTTGATTCTGAGAAAATGGCATACGGATTAGTGCGTTCCTGAACACTGGTTTCTTTCTTTCTTCTTCTTCTTCTTCTTCTTCTTCTTCGATAAACATTTCTTTCTTCTAGTGGTCCAAAAGACAAAAACCATGTGCACTCTTCCTCCATTTGTCTTCGGCTCGTTGCCCAACTGCCCACTGGTTTTTGTGCAAAATCTCTGCTTCTAGTCTGAAACTCTGAATATCTTCAAGCCCGCGAATTTAGGCTCTGCTGACTAGACCAAAATTCAGTTTATATTGTTCGTGCATGCAACAGTTTAGTTTTGGAGACATCTTCTTTGTTGAGATTCTAAAATCCCTAGCGAGAATTCAAATTCTTAAAATCTCTTTTTTGGGATTTTTTAGAAGGGCGGCAAGGAACTCTTGCCGATTTTTATTAGACGATAGAAAAGAAAAAAAGAGAAAAAGGGTGTGGTAAAACCACTTACAACCACGCTACCCCGAGTATCTACCACTACTGAACCTTGACAACCTTTTACTACTCTGAAAGAGCCACCGCCCCAACTCAACGCTACAAAAGGGATAATCAAAAACTCCCACCAAAACCGACTACAAACTTTCCTAGCTTCGACGCGGCTGTAATCCTCTGGAGAATTGGTATTGCTTGATCTCATCCCTGCACAACTGAGCTACCTGTAGCACTTGTAACGCCTTGTTCTGAAAAATTCTTCTATTCCTTTCCTTCCAAACATGCCACAGTAAATCAATATCCCGTCAAAAGCTCTCCTTTCGATCTTGTAATTTTCTTGCGACAGCTTGTCCAATACCTATATAACGATCCTGACATGCTTATGTTTTGGATAGCCAATAAATTGAACCAGGACTTTATCTGTTCCCACATTTGTTTGGCAAATGGGCAATCCAGGCATAGATGGTTCGGTGTTTCTGGTTGATTATTGCACAATTTACAAATAGGATCGTTTGGCCAATTTCGCTTTGCTAGATTGTTAGCCGTCAGGATCTTTTTATGCAGCAACGTCCAGGCGAAGAAACGACACTTCGGCTCAGCGTGCGCTTTCCACAGCGGTGTTAAGATTAGCTTTCCGATCGTGCCTTCAAACTGAATCTGGTACGCACTCTTCGTTGAGTATTCTCCGTCTTGCGTCCATTTCCATCTGATGGCGTCCTCAATGCCCTCTTGAAGCTGTACTTCTTCAACCTTTTCCCATAAATCAACATACTCGTGCAACTCCTCCACCGACTGTATGGGCAGCACGTGTGCGATCCATCGTCTGTTGAGCAGGGCCTTTTGCACCGTTATCTTTTTTCTCCTTGTTTTGCCGAACAGCAAAGGGGCCAAGGCTTTCGGTGCCATTCCGTTGATCCATGGCGAGGTCCAGAATGCTGCCGTTTTACCATCTCCTATCGTTACCACCGTTGAGGCATTAAAGAGGTCTTGGTCCTTAGCGTCACAAGGCACGTCTAGACCATTCCACGCCCTATCCTTCTGTTTCCATTTGAACCACAACCACCTCAATCTTAGTGCTCTTGCAAACCGCTCAAGTTCAAGAATTCCTAGGCCACCTTTCCTCTTGGGTAAGCAAGTCGTTGGCCAGTTCACTAGTGAGTGCCCTCCACTAACATTATCCGGGGTTTCACCTCGCCAAAGAAAACTTCTCCTGATCCTGTCTATTTTCTTTATTAACCACTTTTGCTCTGGGAACACCGTTAGGTGATAAATGGGCTGTGAAGATAGGACTGTTTTGACCATCGTTTCTCTTCCTGCCGATGACATCAACTTTCCTTTCCACCCCGGTAGCCTTGCTCCTATCTTGTCAATTAGCGGTTGGACTTCAATCGTCTTAATTTCCTGGTGTGAAGTGGGAGTCCCAAATATTTGCCCGGGAATGAACACACCTTTCCTGGGAAATTGCTGAGTAGCTGGGTGACCGACTCTTGCTGCAGCCTGATCGGGTAAATTTCTGTCTTTGCCAAATTAATCCTTAGTCCTGAGCAGTCTCCGAAGAAATTGAGGATCCTGTTGAGGTTATCTAGTTCCATTGCCGTGGGGCACGCAAAAATTGCAGCATCATCTGCGTATAAAGAACATCTAAGCTGTGCGCCATTCGGCAAAATTGGGCTGAGGACTCCGCTTTGTGCTGCTAACTGAACAATGCGCTGTAGGGGGTCGATTCCTAAAATGAACAGCAGCGGTGATAGCGGATCACCCCGCCGAAGACCTCTTGCATGCTTGATCAACCGAGTTGGTCTTCCATTTACTAAGATTTTGGAAGATGTTGAACCGAGGATAGATGCAATCCAATCCCGCCATTTCGAACTAAAGCCTAATGCCTGCATTACTTCCAAAAGGAAAGCCCATCCAATTGAGTCGAAAGCTTTTGATATGTCTAACTTAATGAATAATGCCTCTTTCCTTGTTCTATGCAGCCTTTGAATGACCCTTTGCGCATACAGGAAGTTATCATGGATACATCTCTTCTTTATGAAGGCATTCTGTGCATGTGAGACTAACTTGTCCATGTGTGGAGCTAACCGGTTGGCAAGGATTTTAGTAATGATCTTGATCACACTATTGATCGAGCTAATTGGTCTCGTAGTCCGAAACCGTCGCCGCCATCTGGTTCTTGGGTAGAAGGACTATATTCGCTTCATTTATGAGATGAAGCTTTGCTGTTCTGTGGTTGTAGAAACCTTGAATCGCTCTAGTGAGGTCGTCCTTGATAATCTCCCAACACTTCTTATAGAATAGTCCAATGAAACCATCCGGACCCGGCGCCTTGTCTTTTGGCAAACCGTTCACAATCGTCGCCACTTCCTCCTGGGTAAAAGGTGCATCCAATTCCTCCAAATTATGCGCCGTGTAACCAAGAGCTTGCCAGTTTAATGCCCGTGTTCTTTGTACCGGTGCCCCCATGATTTGGGTAAAGTGCGCGTGCACAAGTTTGGATTTGTCATCCTGTCTTACTACTGTCCCTTGTTGGGTTGTGAGAGCCGGAATGAAAATCTTCCTTCTTCGAGAATTTGCGTGCGGTGGAAAAACCTTGTGTTTGAATCACCCTTCCTCAGCCAAGTTATTCTTGAATGTTGTCGTGCCCGTGATCTTTGGATTGCTGCAAGTCCGAGGGCTTTGCTTTTTAGATATTTGATGAAGATCACCTCATCTTGAGTGAGTTGTCTCTCTTCCTGCGCTCTTTCTAAGTTGGACAAGGTGATATTTATGATCGCCCATTTTATCTTCCAATTGCAGAACTTTTTTCTTCTCCACATTTTCAGAGCCTTTGCTGTTCTCATCAGTTTCACATGTAACCTGAGCAAGTCATCCTGGGAATTCACTGGTTTATCCCAAGTTTCTTTGACAGTTTCCATGAAGCCATCAACGGTTGTCCAGTGTGCTTCAAAGCGAAAACCTTTGTAAATTTCGTATTCCACGTCTCCCTGTAGGAATAGGGCACAGTGATCGAGATCCGAGTGAGGCGAGCGCCTGTAGGTTTGCTCGGGGAAAAATCGAACCACTCCGTTGACCCAAAGAAGTGATCAATCTTCGTCATTGTTAGTGTTTGCTGTTCATTGGACCAAGTGAATTTTTTCCCTTTTAGATCAATCGGAATAAGCTGGAGGTTGTCAATGGTGGCCCTAAATCCATTAAGAAGAGAGAGGTTGACTCTGTTGTTATTTTTGTCCTCCATCCTATACAACAAGTTGAAATCGCCTAGCAAGAGCCAGGCTGGTAGCGTATGTTGTTTTAAATCTGAAAGTTCCTGCATGAAGAGTAGCTTGTCACTATCCGATTGCGGGCCGTAGACCCCTGTTATTGTCCATGAACTGTTATCCGCCAACAACGTGAGCTTGGCGGACACTGTATTTGTCGTCACCATTTGATTTTCAAGTTTGAAAAAACGTTCTGATGCAGCCAGTAGGATTCCTCCCGACGCTCCAACCGAAGGGAGTATTGCTACGTTTCTCGCCAAGTCAGTTCCCACCGTCTCCGTTATCAAACTCGGCGTCCAAATTGAAATTTTAGTCTCCTGAAGGCAAGCTACGGTGGCTCCCGCTAACTTGATTTGGTTACACACACTCGTACGCTTGACAGCCTCATTTAGACCCCTCACGTTCCAACATATTATATTGCAGTTCTGGCTAGTCATCTTAAAAACCAAACACTACTAAGGGAGACAAGTCTTGCGAACCCAAACGTAACTCTCGCACTGTCCACATCGCTGCGTAGATCAAATCCATCCTCGTTGAAAAGGAAATGGGTACAAACCCAAAGTCTGCGCCCTGGTTACAATCCATGCACCGAAGGCAACAAAGCCAGCAGGTGCCGCAAAGTTTGCCGAATTCAGGCCGAAGGCTCGCAGGCCAGCAGGCAATCCTGTGCTTGATCTCGAATACTGGAACAGGCCCGAATGGCCAGCCTACAAGTGCTCTACGATACATGGGCCCATGGCCCCCTTCTCCAAAACATGGAGTGGATAACATCTAGGAAACTTGACTACCAGAGCAGAGAGGCCCATTAGGCCTCCTGCGCAACCTGGGCCGCCATCTTCTTGTTGCCGGCGGCTGCCTTCCTCTTCTGCTCCTCCTCTATCAGCACCTTGATCGCTGTCATCTTGCCTAGATCCACCGGACGCTGAAAATGTTGTTCATAGAAATCATAATTAGGATCTTCCTGAATATCTTCCTTCCCAGCAAGATCTCCTAGTTTCCTGACTAGAAGATCCTGGGCTACTTGCATGGAGTCTTTCCCTATATTGAGTTCAGCCTTCTTTGCTAATCTAGTGCTCCTTCTATGTGTCGTTGAGTGTAGTGGATCGAAAGTCAGACTAACAGGCTCCACTATTGTGTCACGGCGTGGGGTTTGGAGAATTGGCTCTTGATTAGGGACCTGTATGTTCTCTAGGAACATCTCAATTGCAGGTCGGTTGTCAATCTGGGTTGTGTACACCTCTAGGACCTCGTCAGTGTCTAGGTGTTGCTGTGTTGGTGGGTGTTGCATCGCCACAACATGGCCGTTATTGTGATCAGTTTCAGTTTGCACTTCAGGGTAGCTAGGGCCATTGTCATTTTGTACTATCTGAAGTTGCACTGCAGCATGTAGTGTACCGCTATTTCCAGCAGTAAGAGATGGCTCTACATCGGGATGAACTATGTTATGAGATGTGCTACTGGTGTTGTGATAAAAAACAGCTTGCACTTCAGGATGACTAGCGCTATTGCACTCAGGGTCATTAGCAGTTTGCATATCAGCATGAGGAGCAGTGCTATCATTAACAGGCTCAAAAATCAGATCATCAGGGTGACTATCGCTAGTGAGATTAGGTTTGCTAGCAGCAAGAACATCCGCAGTCCTATGTTGAGTTTCAGTCATTGGTTGAACGTGATCCATCGAAGGGCTACTGTGAGTAATCTGAGGCAAGTGGGTACAAGAGTGGCTCACCATATCACTGCAGACCTTGGCGAGCTCAACTGTCATCTCCTTGATTGTCTCCACCACCGCCTGCTGCAAACCACCTGGCGTTGGTATCTCTGCAGAAAAAGTTTCTGAATCGTTATGATCATTATCAACAGTTGTCGCAACCATCAATGGCACACAATGATCAGATGCCTGCTCACCCAAGAGTTCTGGTGCCATAGTTGTCTTCTGGACTTCGTTGTTGGCAGTCCCCTCCAGCTCCATTGGTTCTGCAGATGAAGTATTAGTCGCACCATCAACCACAGTTTCAGTAACCACAAATTCAGGAGCAGGGATAGAGGAGGTGGCCTCACTTGGACCATCTTGTCCAGCAACGTCTCCTGGCATGCCTAGCTGCTCCTGCACCATCCCCTGCACTTCATTTGCCCCACCCAATGGGACTGCACCTGCAGGCATAGGTTGGTTCACAGCAATATTCTCAAGCTCACTACTAGCTGGCTGCTGAGATGGTTGAGAAGAACAAATGAATGGAATACCCTTTATGAGGAGGATGCTGTCGTCGCGGATGATCTGCTTCGGTGCCTTGAGCTCGGTGGCGATCGGGTCGGCGAAGGTCACCCTCTTCTTGTTCTTGTTCACCATCTTCTTCACTCGCCATTCCTGCCTTGTCACCACCAGGTTCCTGTTGCGGGGGGTGCGTGAGTCCCCACCCCCACGCCACCTGTGGGAGCTGACACAATCCTCGATCATCCCCTTGCACTGCTGGTTCCTTGCCCAGCCGGAGAGGCTCCTGCGGCGGCGGTTGCCGTGGCTGCGGCGGTCGTTGTCCTGGTCGTCGTCGTCCTTGTAGTAGCGCACCATGTCCCTCCCGCGGTCTTCGTTCCTCCTCCCTGGAACCTTCTCACCCAGTGAGTCTGGCTCCCCAAACGCCCAAATCAGCTCACGGCGTGCCTTGCGGTTCGCCATGCCCCCCTGTCTGCCACGGCCCTGAATGAAGGTGAGGTCTTCCACCCATTCCAGGTGGTTGCGCAGGGTGTAGGTGTGGCCGCGCTTGATGTCGTTGGGGTCGTCGCGGTGCCTCGGTGCCTGGAGAAAAGGTGTTGAAGTCGGTGGAGGCTCGCGGTCCGGGGAGGTGACGGTGAGGACGACCTCCTTGGGGATGTCGCAGGGGTCGCTGCACCAGGCCCAAACGTCGAACGACCTGGTGCGCTCCCGGCGACGCGTCGTCTCCTCCGCGTAGTGGATGGCGCAGCTGCGGCCAAGGGCCATGGCCGCGACGTCCTCAGCCCAGCAGTGCAGGGGGACGCCCTCAATGCGCACCAGCACGCGGAACTCCCAGCTGATGTTGACCGCGTGCAGACGCTCGTTCCAGGGGCCAAAGTTGAAGTCGCGGCCCCCGTCGTAGATGGAGCCCCTGCCCAGGAGACGGCCTCTGTCCTCCGGATCCCGGAAGATGACGATGAACTGCTCCGGGTAGTGCTTCAGCACTTGAAAGTCTTCATGTCGCAGCTGGAGCCTTTCACGGATGGCGTCCCCCAGGTGGTGGGACTCCGTGTCCCGGCCCCTGGAGCGGAACCAGCACACCACAGCCCGGTTGACGAGGTCGTCGCGGCGTTGCTTGATCGGACCCGTGGCCGTGATTGCGCAGAAGGCACGGTCCGGCCGCGCCCTCGGGTCTCCCGGGTACCTTGGCGTCTCCATGGCCTGGCGACCGCGGACAGCTTCCGCGTAGGAAGGGTGGCGAAGCTCGAGTTGTGGGTTTGGTGCTCTCTGGTGGCTGGTGTGGCTGTGGGTGGCGAGAGTTTGCTTCCTACTGTCCCCCTCTTTATGCTGTATCTGATGATGCCTCGTAGGGGGCTTGCAATCCACCGCTCTGTGCCCAGAACGGTAGCATTTCCAGCACCTGTGCTTGCGGTGGCAGTCTCTTGCTATGTGATTTGGTGAAAAGCAGTTATAGCAGCGGCCCAGCAGTTTACTCTTGAAGAAATCGAAGCCTGACGCGGATGGCACCGGTTGGCAGCTTGGCTTGAAGGCTCTGGACTGCTCGCCTGTTCCTCTGAGCTTGCGTGATGTCTTTGCTGCTTCCCATCCCTCTTCGCAGACGGAGGGGGTCAATTGCTGGTCTGGCGACTGCACATCTGCAGGGGGAGGCCTCTCTGGTTGAGTAGTAAATTGCAATGGAGCATTGGCTGCAGCTCCGATTTGAATTTGTTTCCCTTTCTGGGAAGCAGGGATTCTGGCTCTCAGGATTTCTTCTTCTTGCTCCCAGATCTCCGCTGCTTGAGTCTTCCTTTGGTGAGCTGTCCCGGCCATGGTCTCATTACTCTTGCTTGCTGACGCCTTCTGCCCTCTTTGCACACTTGAATTGATCTTGGACGACGTAGGAGTAGCTTTTCTGTCATTGTCTTCAATGTCCTTCTTTGCTCGCTGGATCTTGAGCTGCCTCAGGTCTTCGGCCAGCTCCGGGAGGAGCGCTCGCATCTGCGCCTGCAGCGCTGGATCAATCACTGTTGGACTTGCCGGAAGAGGAGGGGATCGATTTGAAGACGCGTCCTGACTTTCCGCGGACGGCACCTGCGCTGCCATTTGAGGAGCTAGCTTTGAAGGCTTGTCTTGCGCGACTTCAGGTCTTGATGGTGGTACTGGTTGCTCAGCCTGCTCCTGTGCCTGCTCCTGCGCCTGCTCCTGCAGGCTCTCGCCGGCCATGCCGGGGAGGACCGACGGCTCATCTGTCGTCGGCGGCGGCTGCCTCGGCATCCCGATCTCCGCGTCTGGAGCACCTCTGAGAGCGTGAGACCCATCTATAGATGGAGCGGAGGGTGGGGAATGCGGATCTGGTGTTTGAATCTGAGGGGATTGGTCGGATGTTGCGGATCTGGGAGGATTTTGAGCGGCGGAAGGAGGGGGGACGAGGAAGGAGAGGAGGGGGTCGGGGTCGGGGTCCTCCATCTCCCCACTCCGTAGTACTCCTCACCATATGGTTCTTTTTGGGATTCAAACAATCAAACGACACCGAAGTTGTATGGATCTCGAACGGTAGTTTATTTGGTCCTCTTGGCCTCTTGGCCACGGTTCATGCGGGGTCACACCCATGGATTTGTTGGCTCCGTGACTCCACCAAAATTCTGCAGTTGTTTCTCTTCTCTCAGTCTCAGGTCTTCTTTGCTGATCGATCAAAAAGAAAGGAAAAAAAAAGTCTTCTTTACTGATGACCGGCACTTTGAAGTTTCTGAGAAATCTGGCTTAAAATAGAATGATTTGATTTGTCAAGCAAGACAATGCAACAATGCACTAGTAGTACGTACAGTACCATTTATTTATACATACGGAAACGAAGGATGTTGTTTCTCTTAGAGGGAAAAAAAAAAAAAACACCGGCATTGGGCCGTCAACTGTCAACGAAGCCGGCGGTCCCTAAAATCACAGTCACTCATCTGTTCCTCATCCTTAAAATAACGTTTACATATTACCAGAGGTGACAGACGAAATCTTACGAGTTTGCCAAAAACAAATGTTTTTGCATACGTGGTGTGCCAGGTTAGGTACCAGCGTGGCGATACATTGCGAAAAGACAAAGCAACTCCTTTCTTACTTATCTTTGTCCCTCTCTAAGGGTTAGGTCCTTCAGCTCCTCTCACCGCCATGTGGGCCCACTCGCTAGCTTCATCTCCCATCAAAGACGTCTCTATCTAGATAGACTTATAAAAAGACTATAAAGTCAACTCCCCCTCCACGTTACTTTGTCAACGTCGACGCGAGAAGACATGCAGTCCCTTTTCTCGGGCACGAAGGGCTTGTTTGGAACACATGAATGCAAAATAGAGGAAAGGAAAAAAAAAATGGATTCCAAAACGGGTGTTTGAATTGGAGGAATAGACTTGATCTTCATGTATTCCCCTAAGCACCGATTATATCGATTGATGTATCTCCCAAGACAATATTTAGATGCTTTTAACTAGTTTTTTGGTATATTACTTTTTAATTAATTCACCTATAAGAACAGGAATAGTCTCTTTTCAAAATCATCAGCCCTAGTCATAGTCCTCATACAATTGGCTACCAATAATCAAGGTCGAATCGGCACTACCGGAAACGGAGGCGTTGCCGACGGCCGGCAAAGAAGGACCTTTGCCGACGGCAAGGCTCCGCCGTCGGCAAAGGCCAGCCGTCGGCAAGTGGGTCTCTTTGCCGACGGCCTGGCTGTCGGCAAAGGACAGCCGTCGGCAAATGTCCTCTTTGCCGACGGCCTGGCCATCGGCAAATGACGACCGTCGGCAAAGGTGACCCAGGGCAAACGGCGGCCGACGCCGTCCCCTTTGCCGACAGCCGGGCCATCAGGCCGTCGGCAAAGGAGTAGGCTTTGCCGATGGCCCTGGCTATCGGCAAAGGGCGCCACGTGGCGGCCTCAGGGCCGGCCACGATCACCTTCTTTGCCGACGGCCACGTGGGTCCGGCCGTCGACAAAGGATCTTTGCCGATGGCCTTCTCAGGCCGTCGGCAAAGTTTGAATTCTTTTTTGGTTTTTTCTTCCCAATTTTTTTCTGGTGCCTTCCTACACCAAATACAACCCACATTCAAAAGTTGGGACAATTTTGAATTTTTTGCTATATTTCGTTAATTATTTCTGTTTCTTTGAATTTTAGCGGCAACTCCAAATTTGAACTGCGGTACATGAAATAATGGAATTTTTTTATTCGAAACATGGTATTCATGATATTCCGAGTATGTTGAGGCCGTATCCAGGACCTCGCATGAAATTACGACGATGTTGGCATCGTAACATGGGGAGTTACGTGCACGGAAAGTGTTTCAAAATTATATAAAATGCATACGAAGTCCGAAATTGACGAAACTTGACGAGTTGTGTTGTCATCGCATGTGGAGGCCATGGTTAAAAATTCACAATGTTTCAAGCAAATTGTGACATCGGATAGCCAAAACCCGGCCATCTCCACCACCAGCGGCCACCTGCTGGAAACGAGCACTACGACGCACTTATGCTGCCACACACATTCCGGATGACCGCTCGCTTGGGGGCACTGATGGTCATGGACAGGCTATCGTGGAACGTCTCAGCTTACGGGCCCTCGATCGCCGACGATGACGATGGTGTAGCATAGTGGAATCTGGGCCTGGATGAAGCACGCATCTGGCTTCTCAGTGCCACGGTCATCGACGCACTTGATGCCTTCGAGGATGGTGGTCCTGGTATTGGAAGTGAGGTTGTTCCTCGTGAGGCCCCAGAGATCATCGTCTGCTTGCATTGGTTGCCAGCGACGATGCAGCCGTAGGCTGAACCAAGTCTGGACACGAGGCGTCGAGGGCTTTGTCCAGGATCCGTCGCTCGGCCGGGTGTCCTTTCCAAGGTGGGCAGGAAGCCACCACCGGCTGCATCGCCGCTCCCAAGTGCCGTCCGGCGGAATTGCTCATCGGGTCATCATCCCCTTTTCCTGGACCTCGCACGCAACGTAATAAATGAGATCTACTCCCGTATCTTATAGCAAGTCGTAGACACGATTGGGAATAGGAAACGAGCATAGATTTTAGGAAACGCAATAAACTCTTATAGATGTTGTAGTTTTTTTTTCTCCATCAATGTAAACTGAGCTGCCTCGCCCTTTAAGTTTTGACACATCTATGTAATTCTCTTTATTTATTAGAATTATTTATTAACTAGTTCATCAACCCGTGATCTCGCACGGGTTAGAATCTTTTGGGATACTAACTAATAAAAGTTACTTATATTAAATATCATTTCCCTTCACTAATCTGCTAAAATAATTGGCACTCTTAGCTTCATCCATATATTCATAGTTTTATCTTTACATAGCACCTCTGTGTTTCTCCAATATACATTTACCTCAAACATTTTGTAAATTATGATGGTTTTAGCTTCAGTATATAGTTTGACCACATGAACCTAAATTTTAGTCCCCCGCCCCCCCACAAATTTTGTGCTTATTTATTGGTTAGCTATAATGACTCTTATTTACAATGGTGATTATAGTGTACTAATTTGATGGAAAAATATTTTAGACTTATATAAGAATTTTAAGATCTATCTTTTTTATATCTAGGATTTATCTTTTTCTACCACCAATATGTATTAGTTGAAACATAAATAAACTTAAAGTATATACATTATTTTTCATCCTTTATGTGATATCATGAAAATCCACATCTTAACTTTTCGCTTTATCTACCACCATTTGTTAATTGGCAACGTATCCTATGCAAACTAGGTATGCTGTGCAAACTTGCAAACTATGGATCTGGACTCTAGAACGGTCATCCGATGGCTGTAGAGAGAGGTGGGGTAATTTTACAAAAATAACTCTCGCCAGCCTTGTGGTAATTATGTTTTTTTTCCAAAAGACCCCCTCCCTCTCGCTCAGTCTCCTCGCTCCGTCTCGACTCCGTCTCGCGCGAGTCAGGGCATCGCGAACGCCGCCGCCGCCTGGTCTACATCGTGGCTGGCGAGATCTACGGGGCGCACAGCCTGGACGCGCTCAAGGCCGAGTACCCCCAACATCTACACGCACTACAGCCTCGCCACGGTGGACGAGCTGGATCCGCTGGAGCTGTACCAGAACAGGCTCGCCGCCGTCGACTACATCGTGCTGCAGATCGATGTGTTCGTGTACACGTACGACGGCAACATGGCAAGGGCCGTCCAAGGGCACAGGAGATTCAGCAGCTGGAGCATGGATGGAGATGCACCTTCCTCCGCATGGCACAGGACCCCTGAGAGGGAGAGCTAGCAAACTGACTGATGCTAGCAGTTTCGATTATTTTATGGAACTGAGGTGTATGAAATATTCAGAATGCAATGAAATATTCAGAGTACCAGTGCAATGGAATGAACAGAAAGTTTGGACATTGTGCTAAGAAAATTCAGATGGCAATGCTAAAAAAATTGACATGTTCAAAAATATTCAGTAACATCGACAGTAACAATAAGCTTCCATGTCTTAACAGCATGGAGAACTAAGAACTTCAAATAAAAGTAAGCATGTCTTAAAAGATTACACAAACTTCAAATATCAACCAACAACATTGTTTGGGCAATTACGTGCATCATGATCCACTAATTGCTTGCATTTTCCACACATCCGTTTTCTGGGCGCCTTCTTCTCCTTGCCCTTCTTGATTCTTTTGCTTAAGCCCTCTCGGAGTTGATATCATTTGGTGGATGTATCTCAACTTCTTGTGGAATTTTGCCACCAAAGAATGATTCAAACTCATCTTGTTTATTGACTGTAGCAGCAGGAACGATATTTTGGAGAGGTTCTACAAGGTTTGATAAACTAGAATGTAAAAATTCCATTCCTTGTTCAGAGTTCTTGGCCATCTGGATTAGATCTTCAAAGTTGTTACGTGAATCTGAAATTTTTCTCCCCATTGCCACCTCCACAGGATCTTTAGCCTTTTCATCCAGAAGGTTACCTTCCTCATCAAAGAACAGTTCTCTATGAAATAAAAATCCGATCAGAACTATTGCACATAGAAAACAATACGTCTATATAAAACAAACCTGGCGTGTAAACTCACCTTTTACACCTTATATCCCACCTCTTCATAAAATAAATTGGTGGTATCTCATTTTGCTTCTCGCCTCTAAGCACTTGAATGATATGACGACACGGGATGCCATAGGACTCATAAAATTTACAGGAGCACATACCAAACATGTTTGATTTGTTCATCTGAACCACTCGCTCTTTACCAGATTGGCTGCTGATGCTGACAATTTTCATATCTTCAGTCTCTGAAATCCCTTGAATAATGCAATGGTCTCTTGCAACCATGAGTTGTTCCTGAAACTTGCTGAAAATTTCATGAGTATATACGACACTACACTGCTTTTCCATGACCCAAGGTGTCATCAATTTACGACTGCTGTGAAGACTTTTATTGTCGGCTATCAACTCCTCTTGGCGCTGGCACTCCAAAGCTGTTTCAAACCTTAGCCAAAACTCAACAAAGGATAATTTTCGATGAATGAAACGGTTAAAGAAAGAATTTGCACTCTCCGATCGTGATGTAGTCCTAAGGAGTCCTGCTAGAGGTATGTCCATAAAGTATGCTGGGATCCATGATTCTCGCATGTCGAACTTTGTGGAAAACCACTCATTTCCAGTGAGCACATACCTTATCATGATAGAATTCCATTGAGACTCAAACTCATCTGAATTCTCGGAGCCCCAAACACACTCGTTCAATAATTTCCAGACAGTTGAAGAAGTCGAAATGCCTGCGACGTGCCAATACTAGCCTTGTGACAGTTGAACAAAGTACTCTTTGCCCTCTCACTAACTTGACGGTTGGATCTTAGCAGGTGCCTCTTATCTAGCGACACGAAACCATGGTTGTGCTCCTCAACAATTGACAATATTTGATACTTCTTGTCACTGTCAAGCTTGACAACAATACGTGCCTGACAACCACATCGGGTTTCCATCACATTTGGTGTCTTCCTTTTTTTTTCCGGATTGATCACTAACTTCTTATATGCTCTCCTTCCTATACCCTTCCCTTGAGCAACAATACCGCTGGTAAAATATTTCCTCATTGTCCTTATGTGGACCAACACGAACAGAGAAACCAGCATCGTGTGCATATGATTTGTAAAAATTCTCCGCATCCTTGAGTATATCAAAAATCATTCCAACCACAGGTTTTTTATTTGCTTTGCACTTATCTGCTATATTAGGAGAAGATGTTGTCCGTGGTGTGCTTGGTTCCTCAACGTGGGCTACAACTCCAGCATCGACGTACATGATGGTCAGGACGACATCATCCATGGCAGAATTACCGACGACTGCATGTTAACAACGACATTAGCAATGATCGTAGTCAAGGTGAAAGTGAAGGTAAAAGTTTTGTACGAGAAACGAACCTGCATCAGGGCCGTGTGTTCCTGAGATCATGGGCACCATTGCGGCGGCGTTCGTGGCCAACGTCGGAGCCTATTTCGTGGGCAGCATTAGGGCGGCGTTCGTGGGCACCATCGGAGTGGAATTCGTGGGCATCGTCACGGCGCCGGCCGTCGGACGGGGTCCTTCGTCTTCACGGTGGACGATGCCGGCCGGGCTTCATCATCACGGTCGCAACGTCCCGGCGGCGGCAGAGGAGAGTCGCGAGGTCCCGGCCGCCGGCGGAGGAGAGTCGCGAGGACCCGACGGCGGGTGAGGCGGCGGGCGAGGCGGCGCGCGGCTCCTCCACGAGGGCCGAGTCCCGGTCGCAGGTCCAGGCGGCGCGTCGTTCGCGAGTCCAGGCGGCGCTTCGTTCACGAGTCCAGGCGGCGCTTCGTTCGCAGGTCCAGGCGGCGCTTCGTTCGCGAGTTCCAGGCGGCGGCGGCGTTCGCGATGCCCTGACTCACGCGAGACGGAGTCGAGACGGAGCGAGGTGATGGAGCGAGAGGGAGGGGGTCTTTTGGAAAAAACATAATTACCACAAGGTGGCGGGAGTTATTTTGTAAAATTACCCCACCTCTCTACAACCATCGGATGACCATCCTAGAGTCCAGATCCATAGTTTGCAAGCTTGCACAGCATACCTAGTTTGCATAGGATACGTTGCCTTGTTAATTTTCAATTCTAATATTTATTTTATCATTAATTTTCCATGATTTATTTTATAAAAAGAATATTCTAGTTCTTAGGCTACACTCTTAGTTCCTTACAATGGCATAAAGAGTTGTTTGAGAATGCACCATGCCACAAAAGATGTTGAATTTATTATATCATATCAGTATTGTTTTGTTGAATAAATAATTCAAATTAAGTTACTAATGTTCATATGGTATAATGTTTCTATTAAAATGTTTGAACTTTTTTCAAGACAATGATTTACAAAATTTATTACTATTAGTATTTACAAAGTGTTGTTACTATTTGGTTCACCACGCTCTACAAGCTTATAAAATAAATATTTGTACAATGTAAGTTTTAACTATTGGGTGTTAAATTATTTTTCATAATCTTATATTAGTATTTACATGTGGATTTGAGACATTTTGTTGAGTTTTTACAATGGTTGAGGTGGATATAATTTAGGTACAAAGTATATAGGTATGTATTACTTAAGTATCATTCATAATGCCATGTATGGGTAATTTGAATGCGAACTTAGGGGTGAAATCATTAGCATATAGGATGATAGAGATGGATAATTTATAAAAAAATATTGGTTTAATTATCTTTTGTAATTATGGAAGTTTGAATTTTTTTTGAATAGACTTTATTAATCATATCATGGTCCCCTAAATTTTCAGCATCATTAGCATGTAAACTCGAGTTATCCAATGGCATTATTATTAAAGTAAACAAAAAATTATAACTGATGGTCAATAGGGATAATATCAAAACTTATTTGTAAAAAGTATTCCAAGAACATTAGTTACAACTAAATAAAAATATAATTTGTCCTAATGGTGAATAAAGATCATGGATCTAGCAAGATTGCCATACCTTTCGTGTGCATTGCCGCAGGTGCTAGCATTGATGTAGATGTTGTGGACGCGGACGACGTCCTAGCACTGGTGGCCTGGCACCTGCGAGTTTCCGCGCCACCCATCTAATTGACCCCCTGCAAATACACAACCAATTCAAGCATATGCCTCCAAAACACATCAATAAAATAAAACACATCATAGGAGCTCAAGAGGACCCACTTCCTGATGGAGCTGCGACCAGCCACCAATGGTTGAAATCAAATGAAGAACGCCAATAAGTACATGATATCCATGTAAGTCAGCCTTAAGCTTTTGTACAGATGTATAGAGTCGAGGTAGATCCAGCACACCATTGCGGCCTCAAAAAAATCCAACACAGGTCCAAAACAGAGAGGTTCAGCACCTGATTTTGGGAAATACCATGCTCAAAGGTTAAGGCCATATCACCTGAACTATATTGTAGATAATTTGGAACCAAGCCTTCAAATACGATATAAAATCAATGACAGTCATAACTCAAAATAGAAAAGGAATTAAACATGAGGGCACTCACTACCTCTATGAAGAGCAAGATAATGTTGCCATGAGCACCAGCGGTTAAACATCTCTACTATAATTAAAATCTTCTAAAGGTGTCAAGCATGACACTCACCCCCTGACCCCACAGCCCCGGAGAGAGACTAGCCACGGCACACGCGCATCCGCCGCCCGCAATATCAAACGCGCATGCGTCCAAGCATCCCACCGCCAGGGTTCGACCCCCACCTTCTCATTCTCTTCTTTTTTCTAAAAATAAAACATGTACATGCGTCCCCATCTGCCTCTTGCTCGCTCCTATCCCCTCGACCCGGGACAACTCACCCCTACTCGCCGCCGCTGCAGCAGCCGCCACCGCCCATGATCCTACGCCCTTCCATGCCTGGAGAGGACACCACCGTGCAGCAAGGGCAGTTGCGCACGGTGAGGATCAAGGCCCGCCCATGGGGCCGAGCAGGACCCGCGCGGGGCGGCCAGCCGCCAGCAACGCCGTCCGCCGCTCACGGGCTCCAGGATGCGGCGGCGACCGAGGCAGCGTCTGGCGGTCGACGAGCTTGAGCCAGAGGCAACGCATGGATGCGGTAGTCTTTATCTCGATTTCCCCTCTGTTTGATCTCAATATCATTTGTTTGAACTTTGAATTGACAATCAATCTAGGTTTAGGGTTCAAGCCCCACTTGCCACTCAGGATCAGTGGTGATCCCCGTTCTTGGTAAGCTCCGTCCCCAACAACTTACTTGTAGGCTTCTGAATCAGTTTGTAGATGGGTTGGGTCATTAGATCAGGTAGAAATCTTTTGTACGCTGAAGAGTATCACCACCGCCTATCTAAGAGCTCTGGTTCAATGTTTGCCACAAAATAATTAGATTCTCCAAATCATTACATTATATATCCTGAAAGCCGATTGATCCAGTGAATCATCACTTTTCCTGAAAAAATAATTCCTATGATTTTGATCCAGTGAATCATCACTTTTCCTGAAAAAATAATTCCTATGATTTTAATCTTTTTCCTGTTTTACTCGAACCAGTTTTGTTTCCCTACTACGTGCATAGACTTGCAAAAATGGTGGCTGGGAGATGATCCTTACATAAGGTGTTTGTCAAAACTATCAAAGGCATAGAGTCGTCAGCTCGCCGAATCGAGAAACTATCACAGGCATAGAATCCGTTGCAACCTTCATGAAGAGTAGAAGTATGTAAAACACCCTAAATTGTTTGATACTTCTATTTTTACATGAAACCCCGTCATCGTGTATTGGATATGATGCCCATTGCTTTGATTGATGATACATTGTAGCATGCTATTATTATATTTTACTAAATTTACTACGTTTGCAAGGAGTAAGTATTAAAGAATTATTTACTAGGACATTTTTCCATTTTTACCAGCAGGTGAGGCCAGTCTTCACTATAAAACATTTTTTTTTGTGTGTGTTTGTGGTCTCTCAGAGGTTTATGGATTATCTCTTATCTAACTGTTAAAATGAGTTCTTTTGCACGCTGAAGCACCTATAACTAAGTCTTTATTTGTTTGTTAGCAGGTTTCATACAGTTTATTGGCTAGAGTATGTCCGGTGTTTGGTTTCCAAGTCTCGTAAAAGTGTGGTACTCATTATGTCATATGTTCTCTTCTTCAGAACTCGAATTTCACCAATAAGTTCCTTTATATCCTTCATCCAAGCACCAGTTACTGCCCATCTAATTTATCTATGTCTGAGATGGTAGTTGTGGTGAGAGTTGGGGGCAGTGTCGGGGTGGCATCTCTGCCAAGCGCGGCTTGCCAGACCCTGCCTAGCGCCCCGGCGCTGTCAAGGCTAGCGGCTTCAAGCTCCTGTTCTTCATCAGTAAATTGTAGCGTGTATGTTGAACAACAGGTGGCCAGTCCTATGGCGGTGGTAGGGACAATTGTAGAAGTTTCTGTTCTGCAATTTTCAGTTTACCAGCAGCAGTTTGGTGGATGTCGTATTCCTTGATTAATCACTAACTAGCTGTTGTAACGGGGTCATGTAGTTTAATGGAGTTGGGTAGCTAAGCGTGGAGGCTATCCTTGTCCAGTTCATTCTCATAATGCAGGTGCAGCATTTATTCACATTTGTCAAATGCCACAACAGCGTGCAATAGTTGATGAGGACTCCAGAAATCACTAAGTTGCTTGTGTAACATATTAAGATTATCTCAAGTTATTTATAGTAATTAAATGCCGCATGCTTCTGGTAGCTTCTTGTATGCGAGCGCATACAAAGCTTTTGCTCTTTACATGGTTGCATGTTTCAGTATGAAATTTTTTTATGAAATACTTGGACAGAGAGGTCTGGTTTAGAATCCTCACATAGTTGTCCTACAATATGTTGCACAGAATAGAGATGGAGGTTCATTGATCGGTGGCTTGGTCAGAGAAAACGGGTGCCCAAGCTGTTCAAAAAGGGTTTCAGGATATTACCGTCTTGATGTCCACAATCCAGACCCTTCTAAGAACTCATACATTGTTTCAGTAAGGTTGTGAACACATAATTGGTCCCGTGTGGTACATTGATCACAGTTTTGGTTTCGATCGCCTTAGTTATGTCTCTGTTAATGTCAGTGATCTGTCCAAATCATATAAGCTGTCCCCTGGCTTTTAACAAAAAAAAAAAATTACAATGTAGGGCATGCTCAAGGATTGTTCTCTCTTTTTACAAAGGTCACTGTTTTAAGGACAGGAATATCTGCTATTCTGCTTGTTGTGCTCATCTACAATCTGAATTGTAGAGTAGTACATTTTCCAAAAATATAGCTGATGGTCTAGGGAAAAAAATTAACTAAAATCTGTGTTGTGGGGAAAAGGGGGATCAATGTGATTTGAGTAATTGACTTTGACTTTGTGTTGATGAGCAGTATGCCCTTTCTTTCATGCAAAATGAGTTGTTTGTGCTGAAGCTGACTATATGCAAATAATGGTCAGCCTATATGCAAATAATGGTCAGTGTAATTCCTCGTTCCTTTGAGGGTTGTTTTATTTTTCTACAAATTTTTAATCTTGTTTTGTATTTTGCCAGAACATGTTGACGGTCAGGTGGAGCAGGGCGCGACGGCGTTGTGCTTGAGGGCGGCGCAACGAGGATGAGTTCGACGAGGGTTCTTTTCTTCTTAGATGGTTAATACGAGAAATAAGTTTAGTATGTCTTCTTATAGGCTCATACAATTGTGTAAAAGTTAAACTATGTAAAAAAATAGATTGTTTTTGTGAGCATTTTCAAGATAAAGCCGTAACTTTAGCACGGACATTATACTGTTGCACTAATAGGAGGAAGAAGCAAGTTAACAGGGGCAATTGGCCTCCAGCAGAGCGTCGCCGTTACCACGTAAGCCCTGCAGAGCAGGTGGTTGCCGTTGCCCTCGAGAGAGACGTCGACATAGATGAGGTGGAAGATATGGATGCAGGCGGACAGCATACTGACCCAGTCGTCATCCTCCAATTCAGAACACGGCGGCGGCGCATGCATGAAAACACGAACATGAGGCACCCTTCAGATAAATTGTATCTTGGTGATTAGGTGAAAAATAATGGATTTTTCCTTCTTTTGATATGATCTATAAATAACGGGGGTGGGTATTTTTTTTAGGAGATAATATAGATCTTGTATCGGATGGCCGCATCACAATTGATTGTTTTGGGAAGTTGAAGATACGAACAGTGAATAGATCGGCTAGATGGCTTTGTGTTAGTACGTGGGTGGCAAAACACCAGACGTGTATCTATTTTATTTTATCATATAATATACTGCACCCGATATCTTTTTTTAATACACTAACTAAACTGTGAACCTGTCCATCGTATTCTAATAACCAATCCGGATTTAAAATTCATCACAGATGGATTTTCCCTGAACGAATTATAATAACTAACTCTTAATAAATGCTGGAAGTATTTTGAGGTCAAAATATTTTTCTCCCCCAATACGTGGTTAAATTTTTTTTTTTAATTTATAATGGTAAAGGTGGGTAATTTTCTAGAACAAAATGGATCCCGGTTATAGATGGTTATAGACTTTCATTCAATGGCTAGATGTTTCGATTAACGTGAGAATTTTTAGTATTTATCTTTTCTTTCTGTGAGCATCCGGAGAGAATTTACATGGAGCCGCCGTTGGAGCCTCCAATTAGTAATATTAAGATTTTTGAATAACTGAGCTTTATTTATTATACGCAATACAAACAAAATCCTTATCATACAGTAGGAAATTTAAATCAAATTATTAAATATTCTGATGAACGACGACATGACGCCTCGCATTATGGCTTTACGCCGCGGCGCCGCCGCTGCTGAACAGGCCCTTGTCGAACACCCAGTCCTCGATCATCTCCTGCGCCGCCCGCGGCTGCGCCGCCGGCACCAAGTGCCCCGCCCCGTACACGGCGACGTGCACGAGCGCGCCATGCTTCTGCACGTACCCAGCGAGCTTCTGTCCTTGCCCGCCGACGCTTCTCCTCCGCCACACGGCGCGGGGCGCCTCCTGGAACGCGGCGAGCCCGTCCCACTGCAGCTCACGCAGCCACGCCTCGACGGACACCACCCCGTCCTGCGCGTCGCGGATGCCCTCGTACAGCAGCACGCGCGCGGACGGCGCCGGCCCCCGCCGCAGCAGCGCCTCCACGTGCGGCTTGGCGCTCTTCATCTCGTCGTTGTGCAGCGTTGCCTCCACGGCCGGGCTGTTGAGCACCCACGGCGCGTGGCCGCGGACGCCGAGCTGCCTCCGCACCTCCGCGCTGTTCATGAACTCCTCGGCACCAGCGGCCAGGGCCTCCAGCGGCGTGTCAGTGCCGACCGCCACGTCGAACAGAGACGACAGCCCTGTGGCGTTCCTCAGCCACGACAGCACGCGCTCGCGCGCGTCCGCCGCCTCGTGCCAACGCTCCGCCACGGTCAGCGCCGCCGCCTCCGCCTGCATCGCCTCGGCTTAACGCCTCTGCTTCACATTGATCAGGCCCGCGAAGTAGAGGACGTCGGCGTGCGTGGTCACCTGCGCCACCGGGTGCACGAGGCCGTTGCCGATGGCCACGCCGCGCAGGTTGATCCTCTCCTGCTCCGGAAGCGTCGGGTTGGTGGCCAGGATCAGCGCGCCTGCCGTGGGGATGGTCTTGCCGGCGTAGCTCTCGCCGGTGAGGAAGAGCGGGCGGGCGCGGAAGGACGGCGGCTGGGCCGAGAGGAAGGCCTGGAGCGCGGCGAGGACGTGCTCGGCGACGACAGGCTGCGTCGTGGGGATGTCGGAGGGTGACGGTGCCGGGCTGTAGCCAGTGCCGAGCGGGCTCTCGAGGAAGAGGAGCCCGAAGCGGCGGTTCCACGCGTAGGGGTTGGGCGACAAGGGGAACGCGGAGGAGGCGTTGGAGGAGCCGCCGGGGAGGAAGAAGACGTAGGGGCCGATCTGGAAGAAGTTGCTGACGAAGGACGAGTAGCCGGGGCCACCCTCGAGCCAGACGAGCAGCGGCGTGGATGCCGGCGAGGTCAGCGGGCTGGTGGCCTCGTAGAAGGCGTAGTAGAGAGACGCGTTGGCTACGGGGATCGGGAGGTAGCCGGACTTGGTCGGCAGTGCTTCTCTGGGGAATGTGGTGGCCGCCGAGCTTGCAGAGGCAGCGGTGGTGGCGACGACGACGAGGAGGAAGGAAATGAGCGGGAGAGGAGCTGCCATTGCCATGGTGCACGCGTCTTGCCTACTGCAACAGCAGAGCACCCTGAATATATCGGCTGTGAGTCGTTGGTTTAAAAAATCTGTGAAGCAAGGCTACGTGGCCAAAGAAAAGTTGGAGCTGAATTGTATACACGACGAGAAATAGTCTTTACTTATTGTCAGCATTTAGCAGTCACTGTTCTAAACTGGACTTGTCTGAATTTCTTGGCGTGTATCATTGGAAGTCAAGACGACGGTGCGGTCAAATTCATTCCAGGCGCTTCCTGTGTTTCTTATCACCAAGACCAGATAACGGTGTACTTTTCTGATGACGGCCGGTGTACAAATTTCATTTTGTTACGAACTGCGATCCCTTCGCACACTAGTAAGTCACTAACAAAGTATAGTTGTTTCCTGCAGTCTTCCACGGTTCCATCTCTAGATAAACTAAGGCTGGAGACGAAAAACTCGAAGCTCGTTAGCTCGTTCGGCTCGTGACTAGCTCGACTCAGCTCATTAAGATAACAAGCCGAGCCGAGCTAAGATTTTAGCTCGTTAGTTATAATGAGCCTACTCGAGCTAGCTCGCGAGCCGCTCACGAGCCAAACGAGCTTCGCTTTTAAGGAAAAAACTCATGAAACGCAGTATATATATACGGTGTAATACTATATTATTTTTTATTTATGTATGGATATTCTCATAGACAATATTTAAGACGGTTATATGCATTACTTTTATATTATCATTATTTTTAATCTTTAAATAAATACAAATATTATATTTTATGTATTTTATACCTGGCTCGTGAGCTTAACGAGCCAGCTCGAGCTTTTAACGAGTCGAGCCGAGCTAACTTTCTAGCTCGTTAAGATAACGAGCCGAGCCGAGCTAGCTCATTATCTTTACGAGCCAGAACGAGCTGAGACGAGCCGAGCCGAGCCAGCTCGTTATCCAGCCTTAAGATAACCCGACATGGTCAAACATTGCTTCCGTGGATGGTGAGTGGTGAGTGCAGTGCAAACAACAGCTGGCAGAGGTCAACATTTGTTTCCCTGGTAGTATATAGGAAGACTTGTCATTATACTGAATGTTTACGTTCTTTGTTTTGTGTCCTGGCTTTCTCAATGTTGCCTATAGTAAAGCAACCACACATCCTCCAGACACATCAAGAACCATTGCATTGGCATCTTATCTTAGTCTTATTACTAGGCCTTCCGCGAAGCCTTCACATTAATCATCACGAAAACGCACTAGAAAAAAGATAAATCGAAGAAATTCTTATGAAAGACAAACATATAACCCTTATTGTTACTACTCTTATGTGTTACTTCTTCGCTATGATCATGGGCGAACCCAGCATATGGACATGGGTGTACAAATGTACACCCAATATTTTTTGTAACAAGCTTACCATTACCATGTACATGTTTGTATTTGAGACAAATACATGTTTTAATTTGAACCCAAACACACAAAATAGCCCCGCTGGATTCCTTTCCTCGATGGTATAGTGTTTCTACCTATTTGCTGACCTTGCATGGTTGGGATAAATCATATTGTTAGGTAGTATATTGCATATAGATTTCCATTTTTGCTCAGATTATTTTCAGTGAGGTTTATTAAATTTGTGATAATTATCAAGTATTTATATTTGTCCGGTTTACATGAAATTTATGTAACCTTGTCCAAGTTTTGTTTTAAATTTTTAAAAGTTATTATTTTACATTTTTTCTTACTTCGTACACAAATTCAAAAAACTAGGTCTACTTTATCATCTGCATTTATGAACTTGATTCAAAATACCAGTGCACGTGCTTCGGCGTAATTGTAAAAAACTCTTCTCGCTTAAATAGAAAGATGCACAAGCCTTTGCGTGTTCATGAGAAAAAAAGTTTTGTACACCCAATTTTAAAATCCTGCGTCCGCCACCGGCTATGATGTCACCTAAGGAAATCGACGAAATTGGCCCCGAATACTTAAAGAATTTCTGGCAAAGAGCCCAAACCAACTTTAGATATGTTTTCCTTCATCTTTTTTTTATGACATGACCGCCACATCTCATGATTCACATGGTTTATTAGGTATGGGCACTGGGACCTTGTCAGTTCCATGAAATGTGATCCTATGCGTCGCTGGTTCATGCCCATTCGTAACCGTTACATACTAAAGCATGACTACCCACCAAAGGGTTCCATGACAGAGGGGTAAAATGCTAAAGAGGTCATCGAGAGATGTGTCAAGAGTACTTAAAAATAAAACAGGTATTAGCTTACATAATTCTAGCCATATGTGTGCAGGCTGGATAGGAAAGGTACGATGGGAAAATGAGTTTTCATTAAAAAGTATTTGTATTTCAACAAAGTCGATCAAGCACATTCAAAGTCCTACTGAAAAGGCTGCCTATGGGCCCACTAAACTGAGGATGGCTGTGGCTTCACATACATTCACAATGTGGGTGGCATAAAGGTGAGGCCCTCATTTTCTCTCCCCCTCTTTACCTCATCACTCTTGTCCTCTCTCTTCTTCATTGTCTCTCCGCCATTCACAACGGAGGCGCATATAGAGAGTGGAGGGGGATACAGAGGTGTGGCACCCCTTCGTTTGTCGTGCCATTCCCACTGTGGCACCCCTCTACCTGTGGCATCTATTTGTGAGGTGGAGGCAGATCTACAGGTAGCACCCCTCTGACTATGGCGTCGCTCCAATGGGTGTTCCCCCTGTAGCTGTGGCCCAAATCTACCTGGGCGAAGGTGGATCTGGTAGTGGTGCCTCCCCGATGGTGGCACCCATGGTGCCCATCTCGCGTGAGGCATTTGGGACCTACCCACTCAAATGGGCCGAGCTTAGCCTCTCCCCATCTAGTGGTGACAACACAAGAAAGGGCATCGCGTGGCAACCCAGAAGGCGAGCTTGGCAAAGGGGCATGTTGCCTAGATAACACCGTAAGGCTTGTTTGGTTGCATACCCAACCACCGAGCCAAGATTTCTGCACTCGGGTCTGTTTGGTTGATCGAACTAGAGCCGTAGCCCGACCGCTGCAGCGCCCTTGTGGAAATGCGAGGCGCGCTCGTTCCCCACAAGCCAGGCTTGGTTACACAACCGTACCGTGTCTCCTCACCTCCTCTCATGCTCACCACCTGCACTAGCAGCATATGGGCTATGGCTTGTGGCTAACCTAGAACACGAGATCAGATCAAAAGAAAATGGAAATGAAGCTCGGGAACGAGATGAACACGATGAACTGGCAACTGTCAACAGGGAGAAAGTGCCCTTTTTCACTTAGGATAGTTTTGTGCACACCGCACAATTACAATAAGCGAACCAACTCTTAGCACGACTAAACAACAGGCTTTATACTCCAAACACATGACACGCTTTACAAATGAAAAACCACACACACACACGGATACAAGACGCGCACTTTGCAACCGCCGCTTGTTGCCGCGCCATCGTGGGCATGCTCACCGCGCACGGCCACCTACTGATTTCAACCTCTGGCTTCCCGCCTGCTCTCTGCTGACTAGACTCCATCGGGCCTATGTCCTGACATGTGCACAAGCCGGATTAGCCCCAACATTCTCCCCCCTAAGCCTGCTGTGCACCAACATCTTGAACATCGATCAGATGTTTCATCACTTCAAGCTTCCCAGTTGCCAGGGGTTTTGTCAATAGATCTACCATTTGCTCATCTGTACTTACTCTCTTCACCACTATTTGTCCCCTATCAACACACTGCCTGATGAAGTGCCATTTGGTGTCAATGTGCTTGCGGTGACCATGAAGCACTAGAATCTTCATCAGAGCAATGGCTGAGTTGTTATCCACAAATAGTGTGATTGCCTGTTGACGGTCCTTAATGTCAATTATTAACCATCAACTATTGCCTGATATGATATGAAATGAACCACAAAGCATAGTTGTAGGGTTTGAAACTAACAAGTTGTACAAGTTTTGGTGTTCTCACTTGTTTTGTAGGAGATTGAATATTTCATTATATAAAAGTATCTCAAATGAGGAAAAAGAGTACACCATTGTGAAGGTCTCGTCGCGCCAATCGAAACGGACATATCATTTGCTATGTTTGGAGCTCCGATGAGAAAGATATCAAGTTTGCAATGGAATACACCTTGAGAAGATTCTAGAACACCCCTAACCGTCACCACCATAATGTTTGAGGGACTAAACCGATAAATTCCATAACTTTGGTGAATTGTGACTTTACCGAGGGTTGTTCGGAAGCCGAGAGAGAGAAGAATCCAACCACAAAGAGTATGATACCTTGCGCAAACGAGATCGAAAAGTGGCACTAGAAGACTCTAGAAGACACGAGAAGACACCGTAGAGCGGAAGGAAACGGGCTCGGGGAGGTCACGACCTGGGCTCTAGGTTGGCCGACCTAGGCCCACTGGAAGCCCCACTACTAGAAATGTGTTCATCAATGATGATTCACTAGTGACGATTTCATATTTCATCACCGAATGAGAGCATTCGATGACGAAATTTGCAGGTTCGTCATTACTCACAAGTGATGGAGTTTTGACGCGAATATTAATGACGAAATTGGAAGGATCGTTGTAAAATAACAAAACTAAATCGTCATTGATTGTTTGGCTCCTTTACCACCTCGAGGACATGGCACTGTGGTCCCACCAGTGGGTCCCACGTCGAGGACGTGGCGCCGTGGTCCCACCAGCAGGTCCCACGTCGAGGATGTGACGTTACGGACCCACCTTCCACGTGGAGGACGTGGCGTTACCAGCAGGTCCCACGTCGAGGATGTGGCGTTACGGACCCACCTTCCACGTGGAGGACGTGGCGTTACGGACCCACCTTCCACGTCGAGGACGTGGCGCCATGGTCCCACCAGCAGGTCCCACGTCAAGGACAGGGCGCCGTGGTCGCACCAGCAAGCGGGCCGGTCCCACGTCGAGGACGTGGCGATGCGGACCTACCAGCGGGCGATGCGGACCTACTAGCGGGTCCCAGCAAGCGGGCCGGTCCCACGTCGAGGACGTGGCGATGCGGACCTACCAGCGGGTCCCATGTCGAGGACCAGCGGACGTGGCGCTGTGGTCTCACCAGTGGGTCCCACATCAAGGACGTGGCCATGCGGACCCACCAACTGGTCCCACGCCTAGGACGTGGCGCCATGGTCCCACCAACGGGTCCCACACCAAGGACATGGTGCCATGGCCCCACCAGCCACATCGAGGACTCGACCAGCGGCCTGCCCCCTCCATATTTTTGGAGCAAAAAATTGCTGTCGTGGTGGTTCGAACCCTCGACCTGCCGGTTAACAGGTAGGGGCCTTACCACTGGAACGCTTGCCCTTGCGTGGTTATGACATGAATGTTTCTCTATTTGTACTGAGTTCATGATATTTTTTTTAATTAATCGATCGATGGCCCTGTACACATGATCGCGTACGTCCAGTGGCGGCTGCTCGCGTACACGTCCGCGGCTGATCGCGAGGACGTCCGTGGCCCTAGACCCGGCGGCTAGACGTCCCTGGCGGCTGATCGGCGCCGTGCGGGCAAGCATAGCGGCGCCCCGCACGGCGCCGGGCAGTGGCGGCGTGCCTGCGACAGAACAGCAGCGCCGGCGAACAGGGCTGCGCGTGGCGCCCGAGCAGATCGGCGCCGGGCAGCGGCGGCGCGCGTGGGACAGAGCAGCAGCGCCGGCAAGCAGAGCTGCGCGTGGCGCGCGAGCAGAGGAATGCTTCCCAAATGTTACATTGAAGGATGCTACAGAGCTTAGTCTGTTCCTTGCAACCACAGAGCTTGACATAATAACACATTCAAATTCAGATTCAAACTCAAACACACATTCAGATTTGGACTCACATTCAGATTCAGAATCGAACTGACACATTCACATTTGGACTGGGAACTCAATTTCCATTGATCACAGTTACAATTTACATAATTTACAGTAGTGGGAACTCAATTTACATAATTCACATTTACAATTTACAATTCAGATTTGGCTTCATGCTTTCATAGGCCATCTGATTTGCAAGTACCATAAAGGTCAGGCACAGGCTTCGGCTTAGGTATCACTTCCTCATCCAGTATTCTAAACTTGAATCCTTCATTGTTCTTGCAGCGCACGTTCCATCAGGATTGTTCTTGCAATAACCCACAAAGTAGCTCTCCCGCGTCGGCAGCACCTGGAACTCCATTGACATCTGCAAGTTGATAACCAATATTGTCAGGAACACTTGGCCTTTGCCACATCCTAAGTAAATAGAACAATGAAGAGATATAGAACATACCGTTTGCAGTATGGAGAAGCCTAAAGATGTTCGAAAGGATAGCCTCAATCTAGTGAACATTTTTTTTTTTTTGGTTGCGAAACAATCTAGTGAACTTGGCAGCAAAAAGTTCTAGAGCGATCTCTGAATTTGGAACATTGATGAAACTAAACCGAGCATAAGCACTTATCATGGCTAAAGGCCATCAGTAGACTTTCGTCATTTTAGCGCTGCAGCTAAATGCCTAAAACTGATGTATTTCTCTCAGAAGCCTTAAAAGCTCATGGTCAATGCTCACCGATCCTGCTCTCATTGCATACAAATACATTCCTTACTATTTAGTACCCTACTACCTATTTGCAAGGAATATAACACCAATCAATCTGCCCCTGGTCCTGGCCCCTCATCTGCAGAGACTGCAACACCAGCCCCTGGTCCCCCGTCCGTAGAGACCGCAATATCAGCTACTGGCACCTCATCTGCAGAGACCACAAGGTCCACAACACCAGATCCTGGTCCCTCGCCTGTAGAGACAGCAATACCAGCTACTGGCACCTCATCTGAAGAAATGGCAACCCCAGCTGCTCATCTTAGTTCTAATCTTGTTTGTCCAAGTATGCACACCATAAAACAACATGCCAACAGTATGTAAAGATTTGATGCCATGGGAAGGGAGCAATCAACCAACCACCTTAGTCTTGTTCAAACAAATGAGCTCACTCCAGCGGCGTAGAGGCCCAGCGTCGAACACCTGGTGGGCGAAGCACAGAGGAGCTCGGTGGTTCCAAACTGGAAGGCAGGATTGGGGGACATCGAGGGCGACGAGTGGGGCAGCGCGGCAGATGGAGCTCCAGAGGCGGACAACTGCGCCAGAGTGATCTTGCGGGTGGTGGTGGTGCCGGCGCCTCTGGCGCTGCCGCCCATGGCCGCCACGCCACCGCTGCCGAGGAGCCGTGCCGAGGTGGAGCCTGCCGGTGTTGAGCGCGCCGGCGGTGGAGTCGCGTTGTCATCGTCGAGCGCAGCGCGGAGTCGCGCGCCGACGTCGCGGATGTCGGCGAGCTCGGTGGCGAGTCCGTCCCTGTCGGTCAGCCTATGCCGAAGCCGCGTGGCCTCGAGCTCGAGGCACGAGGCCTCGAACGCCAAGGCCACGGCCATGATCTGGATCCACCTTCCATCGCCACCGCTCGATCTTGATCTAGATCGGCCGCTGCAGAGAAATCTGGGGAGGAGATGGGATGGTGGGGTGCGACGAGGGCGGCGCCGCTGTGGAGAATCGAGGGAGTCACGGCGGCGGCGAAGCGACTAACGCGGGGGTTTCGATGGGCCGGCCTGCAGGCCTGTTAATTTGGTCACGCTTAGGCTCAAAAAAAAAAAAAAAAAGGGTCACGCTTAGGTGCACAGTTTAAGTGAGACTCCGGTCCAGAACTAACGAAAGCGCATTGGTAAGGCACTCCCGGGTTCGAGCCCATTGGAGCCAATTTTTTTTGTTTTTCCCACATTTTTTGTTTATTATTTTTCTATTATTATTATATTATTGCTTAATGATTTACCTAATTGATTTTCAAACATCTTATTACATTTTTTAGCTATTACATTGTACTTATTTGTTGAATGACTAAAGGATAAAAGCTTTAAGCTGCCTTGTGACTAAGTGAGAGTGGCTCATGCTTGTCCAAGATGTATAGTACCACTTTGTCGAAATTATTTGAAACTTTAATGGGATGTTTATGGAGCCAAACCATGATGTTGTGTGCATTTGTGCATTTTTTTTTTACCAAGTTTAACTATTATTGTAATTTTTTTGGATTAGTGAAGGATAAATGTTAAAATACCCTAAGCTAGCTAAAAATTCTAAAACTTGCATGGACACCTCACTTTGGTGTATAATGTTGACAAAAAAGTTTTAACTAATTCTGAGAAAGTGGTCATGCACATCCTCGCAAAGGCATACATGTATAACATATATCCTAATAAATAATTGTGAGTTGTTCATGCTTGTACAAGATGTATAGTACAATTTTGTCGAAATCAGTTGAAACTTTAATGGGATGTTTATTGGGCCAAATAATGATGTTGTGTGCATCTGTGCAATTTTCTAACCAAATTTACCTATTATTGTAATTTTTTGTTGGATTAGTGAAGGATAAATGTTAAAATACCCTAAGCTATCTAGAAAATTCTAAATCCTTGCATGTACACCTAAATTTGGTGTATAATAATGACAAAAAAGTTTCAACCGATTCTCGAAAGTGGTCATGCACATCCTCACATATAGATTTGTCACTAAGTCGAGATGTTCATGCTTATACGGATTTATAGTACCACTTTGTCAAAATGTTTTGAAATTTTTATGTCATGATCATACACCAAAATATGGTGTCCATGCAACTTTTAAGATTTGTCTAGCTAGCTTAGGGTATTTTAACATTTATCCTTTAGAAATAATGTAAATCATGATCATACACCAAAATATGATGTTTGAAAATGAATGATGTAAATCATTAAGCAATAATATAGTAATAATTAATTAAAAATATGGCAAAAAATGAACATAGAGAAATAGAAAAAATTATTAACACACAAATTGTGGGAAAAACAAAAAAATTTGGCTCCCACTCGGGCTCGAACCCGAAACATGGGCGCGCTAAAAAAGACGGGAGGAGCGCCAAAATACATTTCCCCGCGTCATCACGAGAAAAAAACCGCCAAAAACACCGCTACTTTACCCATTTCCCCCGCTCCCCGTGACCCCCTGGGCACTCGTCTTCTATTCCCCACCATTTCTCCAACCCTAGCCGCCACTGCCGGACCAAAACCGCCGCCGCCGAGCTGCTTCACCGCCCACGAGCTCGGTCACCGCCATCATCGCCCTCTATCTCATCGTCCAATGCACCTATCTCGCCCATCCCCCTCTCTCTCACCGCCGGATTTTGGGTCACCGCCGCAGTGTGCTTCATCGTCGACTAGGGTTCACCGCTGTCACGGAAGCCGTCAAGTCGTCGCGACCGTCGTCCCGTGTCACCATCCCGCCGTTGGCTCGCCGGTTTCGCCGCACTCGCCCGAGCCGCCGCAGCCGTCATTTCCACCGGCAAATCGTCGCAGCCCGCCGTCCCTCCGAGCGTCCCCTTCCATTCCCGTCCGCCGGTACCGGTTCACTCCCCTTCCATCCCCGTCCACTCCTCCCTTCCCTTCCTATCCCCTCTCTGCATTGGTCCCCTTCCCATGCTTCCTTGGATGATTGATGGGACACTGCGCCACACTTACGGGGAGTCTGATTTGGTTTGGCTAGGTACTCGTGGGCTGGTCGACGGCTGGATCCCACTAAGCAGAGAGCATTTGGGTGGTGGTGCAGGTGCTCGTGGTTGTGGCCTCGTGTGGCCGCCGGGGATCTGGATCTGGGCTCTCTCCCTTGCTGCTTCTGCTTGGTGTCCGAGGGAAGTATCTTGTTGTGGGCGACGGTAGGAGTGACATGGCAGAACGATGTTATCTGTATTTGATTGCACATATATACCGTGTGTCAAAAAATAGCATGGTCAGTGATTTTTGTGTGGCTCGAATGGAAATATTGAGAAAAACAGAAGTATGCAATTTATCCCCATGCATGGTCGACTTATTATTTCAAATGCATCGGCTAGTAGCTTACTAATTAGAACATGTTTAATTTGCCTATTTGCTTGATGAAGAAAGCATGATGTCCTTACATAAATAAATAATTTTGAATTTTGTCTCTTATCAGTTAATCATATTAACTAAAATGAAAAGAGTGAAATTGTAATACTGTGATACACAAGCTTGTATTACATTCATCAGCCTCTAATTGTTGAAGAGTGACTTATAAATTGATGAAGTTGGGAGACTGAGAGACTGCAGTCTAGAGACTTGTATACTGTATCGTGTACCAAGTTTTTCTAAACTTGTTGCTATATACCTGCCAAGTCTGATGTCATCATATTGTAGGCAAGCCTTTGAGATGCTTAAGAATAGTCCATGTAAGCAAGCTCGTACATATCCTTTTCCCCTGTTTTCCATGTGGATATATTTGGCCTATCTTATTCCATGTAGCTAAGCTCATACATACTAATAGAGATAAACACTAGTACTTGCTGCTGAACTTACATAGGTGAAAAATGAGTTCTCCATGTGTATTACGAATGCCCATGAGGTAGACAGTGTGTCCTTTGGTCACCATGTGTACTAGTGACTGGCGCGCGCCCATGCGCGCGAGTGCTAGCCATGATCATGTGACGTAACAAATGGCACAAGATTTGGCACAGAGAATACTGAGCATAAGAATTGGCAAATGCGCAAGCCGAAATACAGAGCGATGCAGGCACTACACTGATAAACATGAGATAAAGGACAGAACCATACGCTGTCTGATAGTTTGTTACATAGGAATTCTACAGAGCAATGAACCGAGTAATAACAGTCCGATACGAAAGATCAGTAGGTACGGCAGGATACTTGGAGCATAAAACAAAGATGTGAGTCTTGGCGGAGTTTCGTGAATGAAGGGCGTTGTTGGTGCATAGGCAGGCCGTCGAGGTGGTGCTGCTTGATGTATGGCCATTGTATTCTGCATACTCACCAGAAGAGTTTGTGGAAGGAGAAGACTGACTGTAGATTGCAAACCCACGGTATTTTCCAAGTGCAATGCGAGCATTGGCTGCAATCGAAGTAGAAGATAGAATCACTCAATTCTGAAGATCGCAAAATTATGGGTTGGCAAAAGGCTCACCTCTCATCGGATTGCAGTGGTGCGATGCATGTGGTCGTGCTATTGAGGAAACGTGTTCTTAAACAGTTGTGAGATGCATGTCCAAATAGCATAGCTATGTTACACGAGACAGAGCGTTAAAGCAGCAGTTCGGCTTACATAGGACGTGCTGCTGTATCAGAACATGGTGATCCCAGAGCCTGATTTACCTAATAGAATATTTTTCTAATCTATAAGGATAAATGCACATGATCCGCAACAATGCAATGCACTGTCAAGGCACATGGGTAATATATATAAAAAACATTATTTGAAGTTTCACTGACTATACCATACTAATACGTTGAAATACACAACAATGCAATGCAGAGAGGCACTGAACTTCTAATGTTTTTACAAAAGCTCCAACAAGCAGTATGACATGTTTTGCATTAGAGGTACTGCTTTGGCCTGATAGGAGAACACACAGAAGTACAAGCTATCAGTGTATTATGTACGTCTAAAAAATAATCCTACATCTTTTAAAAGTAAACAGGACAGCGGCAATGCTAATCGAGTGACAACAGATGAGTACTTACAGGCTGCTAAGTAATGTGGAGCTGCCTCTGCAATGCTTGCCCATATGTAAAAATATTTAGATTCTGTAAATTACTATTAACTTAGAAAGTTCTGTGTAGACATGTCATGTGCATCAGTATGATTAGTACTTACAGGTTGCTAAGTAATGTGGAGCTGCCTCTGCAATGCTTGCCCATATGTAAAAATATTTAGATTCTGTAAATTACTATTAACTTAGAAAGTTCTGTGTAGACATGTCATGTGCATCAGTATGATTAGTGCATTGCTAGCAATTGTCTGTAAATGAGGACAAGACATCCATATGGGCAATTTTATCAAAAAGGACAGGCAAATGACGCCTACTGAATACTCGATACTGTCTGAAATCCTGATTTCCGGTCCTCTTTATGCTTTCATTTTAGCATCCTTTCCTATTTATTCAGAGTATGAACAATCTAAGGGGTCATTACAACTGATCTGTACTATTGGTATGCGAACATCAGAGAAAACAAAGCACACATAATCAGATCAGAGCATGGCTACATTCTTTTTTTGACTTAATGCATATTTTACATATTGTAGTGCATGACTACAATAACCTTTAGCTTATAGTTCAGAAAGGGTTGGAGGGACCTTCAGGCTATCCGCAATATTAGTCACAGATGCAGCTGGACCTTCAGGCTAGCAGGCAGTGAAACAGGATGCAGCTGGTTGCCATAATCTCAAAAATTCCTCCTCGCATTTTGGAGTTCTTTAAATGGGATCCAATGCTTCACACTGTTAGCTATCTATGCCCTGCGCGAAACAACTGTATTTAGCAAATCATGTGGTGGTGGTGGTGGTGGTGGTGGTGGTGGGTGTGTGTGTGTGTGGTGGGGGATTGAATATCACAGTTCGTACATAAAAACATACACTGCTGAGTCAAGCTAATATGCATTTCAGAAGTACAATGTGGAGAGCATCTTACCAATAGTGCAATATGAACGACTTGCTAGCTAATTTGAATTCTGGAGAAAGGCCCTCTGATCTGGATACTACAGGAAACGCGATTGAAGAATATTTGGGGAAAAATAGACTTGCTGAAGGTGTGGAAGCTAGATCTCGTCGAACCGGATTGGGTTTCTTCAGTCCAACAGTACCTGGTACGATCGAGCATCAGGAGGAAGCAAGAAACAAATCTAGAAGAAAAAGGAAGAAGCGTTGGGAGGGAGATGATGGTTACCTGAGCTTTCTGGGCAGCAGTAGAGGTGGATAGCTGACGAGGCCTCCCCACCCCCACGAGGAGCCTAGCGCGAGGAGAGGCGCTGAGGAGGACCTAATCTCAAGCAAACTCTAACTACTTTCTCATTACTGAGTAAAAGTGGAAAACATTAAAGTTTTTTTTTTTCTTTTGACTCCATTGCAATTTTCATCAGATCACAGTTTTACATCGTCTAAATAGTACCAACCTACAATATATGTTAAAGATCATCAGGACCACCCCCAGGCCTCAACAATGAGCACTTGCCTCCGAGCCGACAAACACAAATGTTGCTGATCTCCTCTTCTAACAAAGCAATTTATCAGTGGATGTCATAATAGCTGTAGAAAAAACCGTCTGACAAGGTGGTCATGAGTATACATGGGCGTGAAGCATCCCCAGAACATTCAGATCAAGATGATTTGGACCTATAAAGACTAACCCAAAGCAATCTAATGGAAACACACATGAGCAGGCACCAAATGGCAAATCTAAACGAACAAGATACATGAGACAATTTAAAGCAAATGATGTACCAGCTCACCTCTGATTCTTCTGGACTGTACGAATCGATATCTGGCAAGAACCCCATCTCTTTCTTGACCACCTTGCATCACAGTACAGGGAGGAATAAGCATCAGCAATCAGCAAAGGAAAACAGGAAAGCCCAAAATCTTCATGACCACAGAAGCTAAGAAAAGCATAGAGAGAACATGCTCAAACCGTCTCTGCCTTTTAGATCGGGCATGGCCCTCCACCGCTGCCTGTGCCAACACTACCACACAGGGCCACCGTGACTAGGGCCCGTCCACGCCGATGCGATGCCACGTCGGGGGCCGCTCAGGCCTCCGTGTCGGGTTTCGCCGAAGGGCCCGCGCGCAGGTCTGGTCCTCCGCGGCGCAGCTCCACCGCCGTCCGAGCTCGCGACGCGGCCACCCCATGGCCCACCGGCGTTGCTGCACCGCCGTGTCGGGGGGCGCGCTCGCCCTGCGCCGCAGCGCCATCTCTGCTTGGGGGCCGGCCTTGCTGAGGCCGCGACGCTGGAGCCGCTGCACGGTCGCGCCGCCACGCCACCTGAAGCTGAGGTCGCCGCGCCGTCAACTCGAGCCTCCGCTGGATGCTGGCCACACCGATAGAACAGAGAGTTGGGAGCGCGCGCTGCTGGGCTGCTGCGCCGCGCTCGCCCCAACCCCTTCCTCCTCGGTCCGGCACTCACGGATTGCAGCGTGAAGGTTGGGGATTTGGGCTCCATGGAGAAAGCAGACGAAGCACGAGCGTGAGAAGGACTGGGAGATCTGAGCTTCACCAGTACTAACAAGAATGAGGGCGAGAGAGAGAGAGAGGAGAGAGAGAGAGTGGCTTACCTCGCCGTCAACGCTAGATCCGCCACCGCCGGTGTCAGGGCCGCCGCGCGCCGGGTCACCGATGACGACGGCCATCCGCGACCTCGCTCGCCTCGGACCTGCGGCCACAACGCCGGGAGGGGCGCCAGCGGCCTCCACGCACTTGTCCGCGTCGGCGGCCTCCAGTCCTGGCGCCGGGGAGGAGGGTGGGCGGCGGCTCGCCGGCCGCGTCGCAGCGGCTAGGGCGGGCCCCGCCGCTCGACGCAGGTGCAGCGCCGTGGGCGGCTTCGCCCGTCGGGAAAGGGAGAGAGGGCCGCCAGGACAGAGAGATGAGTGGAGAGAGGACGGAGGTGAGCTGACAGAGAGATATTTTCAACGGACCAATCATAGATCGACACCAACGATGAGGGCCGTACAGATGGCGAAGAGAGATTGGGTACCGTAAGATTTACATCCAATGCCTTAAAAAATTTTTACTATCAGGGACACCGGGAGGCCGCCGCGGTGCCTCCCGTTCTAGTCTCTTTAGATGCCAAGTTTGGTGTGCGCAATATTAATCGTAAATTTCAGATCTTCAGAAACAGGAAATTCACTCATTTGCCAAAATGTTTGCTGCTTTGCAGGCTTTGCTTGTCTCTTCATGTGAATTTTCCATGGTCGAACTCTTGATGCCATTTCTATGAGCTCTGACAACGCTACAACTCGTGGTTTTGGTCCTTTGGTTCCTGGGCATCTTAAAGTTGATTTTCAAGCTATTAATGGGTTAAAAAACCTTTGAAGGTAATTTATCTGTTTGACAGTGCCAAAACATTGCTTTTCATTAACCATTCAATGATTGTGTGCAATAGATATTTTTTGTAGACTGATAAAGTTAGCAGTAATCATCATGTACACTTTGATGCAATCTAGGAATACATAGAGCGTTCCTTAGCTCCTTGTGATAGTATTTTCTCCTAGCTGTGTGAAAGAGAATTCTTTTAACATTAGTACATCAGTTCTTATGATGCTTATCTTCTAGCCAATTCATTTTCTCTAAGGCAAGTTCTAAATTTCTGGAAGCTGTTCTACCATTAGGCAATGAATATATGGACATGCTCATGTCGTCTCTAGAATCAAATGTTCCCAGAAATCTTACATCTTTTTACAGTGTCAAAATCATGACCAACTAAATAATGCCATTGTCATCTTACGTTTTATATTTCTTGTTAGATTTAGACTTCAACCATAGGAACTTGTTTGTAAAATTTAGCAGGCTGAAGGTGATGATTGTTTTTCCAGAGGCAATCTATGGATCTCTAGAGGCAGTGCAATGTGTCAGCAGCATCAATATCTGTCAATGATCTGTGTGCCACACACCAGCAAGACTATTTACTCCAAATTACACTAGTAGTAAGTAATATTTCTCTGTTAGCATCTCTGAAATTATATTTGTGTGTTAAGGCATCATATTGGTTACCCTAGCAACTAGAATACACACATTATAAATGATTATGCATGATGTCTTTTACTTATAAGTACGGTATATGTCGACTGTTATTTATTTCCAAAATCTTAGTTTCTCATCATTTAAGCATTCATCGCTTATTTGCTCATTCTGATTGGCATTTTCTGGGAGCTATAAATAAACTGGATGGAATTATCATCTGAGGGATACAACAGTGCTGTGGTTGCTGCTGCTGCAACCTTCTTGTTTGTCATTGAGCTTCTGTTCTTGTGGCAGATTATATATATCATAAAATTTATATGATAGAATCTCACATTTTGTACAAACAGAGTAATCTGGTGGTTTAGATTTGGATCGTCCTGAGTTCAAATGTATCCTGGGAACCAATATTGGTTTTCCCTCCCTAATTATACCAAACTTGACATGTGTACAATGAGGTCCAACCAGTTTATTTTTTTGGTATAATAGTTCAATTCAGAACTGTGTTTGCTTTTGTGTGGTGGTACATCTTGTTGTGACATCCTCAATAGGCAGTTGTCTGTACTCTTTACCTTACTTTCAGATTTTCCTTTTAATTTACCTTACTTGACTGCAAATATGATTCCATTTGGCTGATAACAATCTGAACTGATTGTTTCCACAATTGGTCTATTTATGTTCTGTTGTTATTTACTACAGCCTATTCATTTTACTTCTACCTCTCTCCAGTACACACCTTGCTGTTTATATTTTTTAAAATACACCTTGTGTGATATTTTCTCCTCAGATTAAGGCAAACATGGAAGCTTTGAGGACAGAACCTGTTGCTGAAGGTGAGACAGGAGTATCTAGTGTGCAGGTTGTGTCCCAGGTGCTCTCCAAGAACAGCTCAAACCTTTTCCTGAAGAGTGTTGGCATCAAACCAGTGCCATCTTCCGAAGCATTATCATCAAATGAAAGCGAGCTTCGGGAACAACTAGCAGCTGAAGCTAAGGCTACCGTACAAGCCGAGGAAAAGCTGGTGAGGCAACAAAAGGAGATGGAGGAGTACAAGAAGCTGACAGAGATAAACAAGGCAATGGAGGAGAACAATGCGCTGCTCAAGCGTATCTTGTCCCTCAACAATGCTTCTTTGACATGATCGCTACTCTTAGCCGGTAGTTTGAATGACCGAAACTCATAGCCATGGTGGTTGGCATGCTGGTGATTTTGTTTATGCAATGACTTGTGTTGTTGGTGGTTGGCAACGTTTTTATTATTTGAACCAAGTTTAGTAGTGTTTGTGGTGAATTGATGTTGCTAGTCATGTCAAGTGAGTTATGTGAACTGAGTTTAGTA
The DNA here is from genome assembly GCA_018135685.1 of Themeda triandra. Lineage (NCBI taxonomy): Eukaryota > Viridiplantae > Streptophyta > Magnoliopsida > Poales > Poaceae > Themeda > Themeda triandra. The sequence goes on along the minus strand of JAENPR010001284.1, from coordinate 28,083 downwards.
GTGTATGGTCATTGGAATACTAGATCTGTTAACATGCTGAAGCTTTTGGTGAATGAAGCTTTTAGTGAATTTAATATTATTTGCATTTTGTAATGAAATCAGCATTAGCACTTGTGCTGAAATATTGTCATTCTGTGACGATTTTATAATTCGATCTGTGATGATTTTATAGTCTGTTCTGTGACAAAAATGAATTCCAATCAGAGCGGGACACGTGGGCTAATCACTAGATGCCATGTGGTCGTATTAAAAAGGGACACGTGGACATCCCGGCGGCTTCCACGTCGCCGACACGTCGGCGCCACGTGTCGGTCCACGCGCAGCCACGTCGGTGATCACGTGGCAGTCCATGTCGGCTTCCACGTCGCCTGCCACGTGTCAAGCGGGGCCACCGCCACGTGTTGGACCACGTCAGCTGACACATGTCGTTCCACGTCAGCTGCCAGCGTGGTAAACGCCGTTTGTCAGCCTGACACACCGGCATCTTATGACGAAAAACTGAGCACATCAATGACAAATAGAGCCGGCATCTTATGATGAAAAACTGAGCACGTCAATGACGAATAGAGTTCATCATGGAATGAATTCTTTTATGTGACAATGAGCATTTCGTCACGTAATGAAAGCACATCTATGACGAAAATAGTCGTTTCGTCACCATAGGCAATCAATGACGCTCATTCCATGATGAAACCCTTTTCGTCACAAGTTCATCACAGAAGATCCTCGGTGACGATTTTGAAGTCTTCCGTGACGAACGAGGAGCGTCATTGATGAGCACTTCCCTAGTAGCGCCCCTCCTTCGTGTTACAGCCTCCAACCGACCTCTACGACGCATCTTGACCACCGATTCAAGTCGGTTTGATCCGAGGGTCGGCTCACTCCACCGGGCAAGCGCGGACCCCTCGTGCCATCTATCATTCATTATTCATCCTCAAGAGAAAAGGTAGGGTTTTGAAGATGAGAGGTGTCCCTCGAATGGATGCTCTCTACCCCCAAGTTAGCATAGATCTAGTCTTCTAGATAGTAGAGAGACGGAGAGCGAGGAGAGTTCGAAGGAGGTGCCGGCCCTGCTTCTTCTACAACATATTCGGGCGGTATCAAGCTCTACGTGGGCTTGCACCTGAGATGGCTCCGTATCTGGCAAACAACTTCTGATTCAAGTAAGATTCATGTTTATATTATTCTTCTGGTCTGCAGCTCTCTGAGCACTTTAATCTATAGACGTATAGGCTAAAGTAGTAATGTTAGGTGTAGGCGTGGCGCTTAGACCTCGTTGCTTGTATGACGTACCCTAGATTCTAGATCATCCAGTGGTAGATTGCGAAGGTGACTTTTATAGCTTCGTTGAGTCCTCTGTAGTCCACTCCCTGAGTTTAGGACGAGCAGGATATATATTACCTAGGAGATCCATAACTCTATTTATGACTCCTAACGTAATCCACAGTTGAGTAGTAGAAGACGTGGACTACCTAAGTTAGAAGTAGAAAACCCTGATCGAGTTATCCTCTCTACACTCCTACTATCGACCCTATACTAGATTGATCCTCCCCTATGTTTTAACCTTGTTTCCACTTTAGATCTTGTCCCTAGCATAGTTTATATTTCCAATTCATTCATCTTTTCTGGTTAAGTTAGAACACGTAGTTGACTCACACGTTTCCCTATGGATATGATATTTAAAACCCTCTAGGTGAAAGCTACAACGGTATCCATGCGCTTGCGGATCTTTTCTATTCGTGTTAATAAATACCAACAAGCTTTACGGTGCCGTTGCCGGAGAAACGGTTCTTTGAATTAACTACGAACCTAGCCTAACCTTTTTCTTGTATTTTCAAAAAATAATATATATATATAAAAGAAAAAATCTCTTTTCTTGTCTTTATCCTTTTCTCTTATATTCTCTAAAAAGAAAAAATCTTAAATTTTAAAAATCTTTTCTCGTATTTTCTTTTCATCCTTTACCTTTTCTATTTTTATCCTTTGCCTCATCCCTTCTATTCTTTTTCTTCTTTCATCTTTTGTTAGCATGGATAACAACACTCCTAGCAATCAACATGCTAACCTCACAGGCACACACCTTAGACCACCAAAATCTTTACAGCCTACCACAACACCTGGTTTTGAGATAAGCCCAGATTTCATACAATTTGTTCGTAAAGAATCCTTCTCGAGAGAAGGGATGCAAATCCATACCCACACCTAATAGAATTTGAGCGGATTTGTACTCTCCTTTGCATAAAAGGCATGTCCGATGAGACCATCTGATGGAAGCTATTTCCGTTCTCTTTAACGGGAAAAGCTGAACATTGGTATAAACTCAATGTAGGACGTGTGCAAGGAGATTGGAAGATGCTATGCATTGAATCTCTCTCAAAATTCTTTCCCATCTCCAAAGTGATTAACCTTCAAAAAGAGGTTCTGACTTTTAGGTAACTAGAACAAGAATCTCTTGGCGAATCATGGGATCGCTTTATTGACCTTACTCTCACTGGCCCAGATCTTACCATTGCACCACCAATCCTTCTTCAACATTTTTATGTGAGTCTTAGTAGAGAGGATAGGGAATCCCTTGATTTAGCCTCTAAAGGAAATTTCCTTTCTCTATACGTTACTAAGGCAAGGTATTTACTTGATATAATGAGCGGAAACATCCCTTGCCTTAACATTCACAAACCACTCCCTAAGAAAGAGAAGGAATCAATTCCTGGACAAGAAAAGGAAGTTTCGATAGCCAAATCACAACCACTCCAATCCCAAGATTTAGCTATCGATCCCCAACCATCAATACTCCAAAATCCTCCAAGGGAAGAAAAATTCTACCTTTGGAAAGCTCCGATCTTTATGATACGATGGCTTAGACTTCCGAGAGATCTTTGAGTGAATATAACTCAAATCCTATCAAGAAGGGATCTCTTAGAAAATGTCTCACAAGTTCCCACCTTGCTAAGAATTCGAGGATGGCATGTCGAGTGATGCCATAGAAGAAGAGCTAAGCCTTAAGGAAAATCCTATCTCGCTCTCCTAATATGCTCACGAGATGACATAAATCATGAACCCAACTCTAAATCCATCCTTGGTTCTAAAGATTCCCCTTATGCTCATCCTTCCCAATCTCATGATAATCATAGAAATCCACTAAGACAACCAAACCATAAGAGTCATGAAGACCACGAGAATGACCAAGAGAGGCTACGACCGGTGGCTAGAATGTGTAGAATGGATGGACAAGGAAGAAGCCTTAATGGAATCCAACCTTGACTTAGCTTTAGATGGTGAGATTTTAACTCCTTTGAAGACGAGACTCATCCATCTATGGAAGTGGCCCTAGATGAGACCAACTCAAGAGTCACCAATCCAAGTGAAATTCCAAACACTCAGTTGGAGACGAAGATGACATCAATGAGCATGGAAATTACTCCATAACCATCTCATTAAAACCATGCTCATATGAGACATCTCCCAATTCAATTGGTCTCTCCACATTCAAGATCTCCAACCCCCTCACTCTTTCTATTTATAAAAACTTCAAAAGGGTGGTTGTAGATGCATATGTTTATCATAAATATTGTAGATCTCGTTGTGCTCTTAAGGTTGGTATTGGAGGGGAAACCACTTCACCAAATCACATTTTGAAGGTTTCCCAAGAACAAGCTTAGTGTCCTAAACATTCACCTTTACGCTACGTTGCCCTTGTGAAATGAGCATAGAAATATAATTATAAAAATATTCCTTCGGGTATTCTTGTCACTAACCTTTTTAGGCCTGGAGCAAAAAGAATGAAGGAATGACGAACATAAGGTATGTCCAACCAATCATCATGCAACATTTAATTAAATTCATCCAAAATTCAAGCTTGGGGGATAACTTTCTAAGAACAACCCCTGCCATATTGCTATCCTGGTTGTCCCTACCTTTAAGATATGCTCAAATTACTATACATCAATCATGCTCTCTTCCATCACCACTTGAGTAAATCTCTATAATGCTTTCATGCTACCTTTGTCCATCATAAGTAAGTGTTGGTTTGGAAGTACTTGCTATACTTCTATTGGCTTTTAACGTAAGTGTGGCGCTTAGGTTAAACAGCCTTCCTTAACCCAACTAGACATGGAGTCTGGTTTGGTTACTGAACTTAAAATTGCTTGTGTACATATTGTATATTTTTGTTGGACTAACCCCTGTAGGAAAATTTTCAAAAGTCAAACTAGGAAGTCCTAAGATGAACTCACACGGAGAGAGAAGAGATACATGAACTTCAACTACCTTGCACAAGGAAACACAAATCATGGAGAGATCCATGGAACAAGAAGATAAGTGCCACAAAATAAGATCTACACTTACTCTATGGAAGAGGGTGAACAAATCTCCACCAAGCCCCTTAAAGACAAAGACCATCATGGAGAAACCCTCAAGACAATGAAGGGAGCACAAGGACTCTCAAGAATGTCAAGATCAGGAGAACAAAAAGATGATGAGGTTAAAGGAGTGCAACAAAAGAGACAAGACAAATACAAGAAAATAAGTCCTGCCCTCCACCGATAAGGTCGAAGCATAGAGAAGGAAGGCCAATCGCTCTAAAGAAGATTCAACCAAGCTCTTCCTCCTCTCAAGCTCCCATCACTCAGGCTCACCGCAAGAGAAGACAAGCCATTCATGAGCGGGAACCAGTTAGGCAAGAGAAGCTTCTACAAGGTGGATCGGTACCATCACTCCTCAATGACAAAATATAAAATCTTGAGGTACATAATCACTATTTAAAAAGATTTTCTCGATCCTGGTATGCACATAAATGAAGAACCAAACTTGTTCAAGTTGCAACCTCACTTGATCCAACATAATTAGCTTAACATGTTCAGTTCTTTAATATTCATTCTTAGCTTTACTCTCTTGATCTCACGGTCTTATAAAATGAACTAAAATGTTGCATATCCAACCTTTGGAAGATGATAGTCTTACTCGTACAAAGAAAGATATACATAGATAGAGAATCCTTCCATGGGTTAAGCAATCTGATCTGTCAAATATTTTTGAAATGTAACTTTCATGCTCATCTCGATCTTATCACCCATGATGTCAACTTTATCTTGTTCACTATGCCTAAGGTTAGAGAAGAATGAACAAAACTTTCGGTTCCGTTGGTGTTTTTCCACCAACAGCCCGATGCACTTAATCTCTACCTTGTCTTTATGAGCAGGACACACTTTGAGAAAACATGGAGTTTGTCAACTCCTAAATTATACAAGTGAAGGTCCTAAATCTACAAGAACACGCACACCGAGCAAGATGCGGCCGGCTTCTAGAATTAATGCTTCACTTCAAACTGCTACACGAACGAAGAACATGCGGGTGACACCATATCAAGAGGTGCGTCATCAAGGTCTCCATCTTGGGATTAGAAGATGCACTTAAGGAGTGAACATGGTGAGAAGTCGTGTTCGAGAGGACTTAAAATATTGAACCCTCATCGGGAGGTAAAATCGGTAGTTATCCATATGTACCTTTTCTACATAATCATTTTCCTTTAGCATATTTACTTTTACTGCATTAGCATTGCATTATAAAAAGAAAATAAAAATATTTATTTGTTGCATCATAAATCTTAAAGCCCCATGCGGATAATTTTGTGATGTGTAAGAATCCATAGGAATATTCACCGTGGTGGCATAAAAATAAAAATACATATGCATGCATTCATCCTGTTGCATTTTCTCTTGCATCATAGAAAATATAAAAATACAAAAATATTGAGAAAGAGATCCCTACTGAAACTCTACCTAGAAGAAAAGCTCGGACAACTAAGGCTTAAGTGGCCAACCACTAATGCTTAATCTGCTCCACAAGTTTTGTTGTCTATTTGAGTTTCACAGATTCAAAGGACCAAGAAGAGCCGACAAGCAAGTGGATGTTCTATCCATTGTTGGAGTACTATCTCATCAGTTATCAACATCAATCAATGCTCCTATAGAGGAAGTACATTTCCACCGCTAGTCTCCATTGCAAGATCGAACGACTATGTCAACATTCGGCTTGGGGGAAGGCACCCCGTGTATCCAATTATCCTTACCCTCTTAAAGTTTTCATCTTAATAAATTAATCCAAAAAATGTGAGCACATGAAGGTTCACACTTATATAATTCAAAAGAAAAAAAATAGTGAGCACATGAAGGTTCACACTTATATAATTAAAGTCGGGACATACTTTTCATATTTATGGATTTACATTGTCCGCTTTATCTAGTCGAGTATTTGTTCTATTTTGTGTCATTTCGTAATAATGTGTGTTAGTTAGAGTGTGTCTAGTTTGCTTGAATTAGTTTATAAATAAAGAGCACTCGGATAATCTCTAGTACGGAAATGATGAATAGTTGCTACTGTCGTAATTCCTTTCAAGTGCCTCGCTTTCAACCTTGAACTGTCCTAAGTTTTGGAAATGATTGTTTTGATCTAGGATTTACTCGAACTTGAAACTTATGGGTTACGAATGCTTGATCTAAGTCTAGGTAATTGACGGATATGATATGAGAAGGTATGAGCTGCTGTTTATCTTATTCCTAGTGACACTTGAGTTACCCGAGATTTATCTTTTGAAAAACTTAAAATTGCCACATGATGAGTTCCTATATGACGAGCTTTAATTCCTACCATAGCCATATATACATACTTGTTAGACTAGGAAAACCAGCTCATAAGTTGCTTGCTTTGTGTTAAGTTTGGTCAACCCGTGTGAGAACCTTGTCGAGAGGATGGTCATGCTTTCAAGATCAAGATCACTTACACCCACATATATCCTGCTACTTCTACCCTGGGAGCACGCAAAAACATGCCTTTCCGCCTCAAAATCTATCTCCTACATTGGGGGAGGATCCAAAAAGATTGTTAGGTTTCCAAATAAATGCTCCAAGATTGTGATTAATCTCTTCCCAAGTTCATTGTATTCCGTGCAAGAGACATGAGGCTATGCAAAATAAGCATAAAAAAAAAGAAGAAAAAAAACTTGAAATAATAGCTCATGATCTCTGCTGAAGAAAGTCTTCATCATCATCAAAGCGAGGAAGAAGATATCCCAAGACCTCCACAAGAAAGTTCTTCATAAATTCTCTAGTTGGAGCGGTCTCTTCAGAGCAAAGTAGAATTAGGTTAGCCACCAAATATATCCACACACATGCACATCTTGATCTAAGGGTATGATCTCCCCTCCGAGGATCCCATTTTGACTAAGCAACACATGCAAGGTAAGTATGCTACATCCTTGAAATACCCTCCATATAAGCCTAGTAGTTATAGGGTAAAGAGAGGAGGCGTGATGCTACTCTGCCTTATTCCAAAAATACCACATATTCTAAGTGAAAGAGAGAAGGCAAAACAACATCATTGCCTAGGTGAAGATCCACAAATACCACATATGAGAGAATAGAAAGGGTCATACAAAAGGAATCTTTGAGTTTTATTTCAAAAATCTACAAAAACTCCAGAATGAAGGTTGATCAAAGAACTCAAGATGCAGTGCTTGACTTGATTGTTTTGTCTTTCAACTACTCAAGACCCAAATGAAGGCCAAAAGCTCCATAGTTAAAGGTAATGGGTAAGTTTGAAGTCGAATGGTTTGCTTTCTAATCCGGAGGAGAATTCTTGTTTGAACACAAGTGTACTTTTGAGGCGTGAAAGCATTGAAGCAACTCTAGATCCATTGTTAAGATTGGCTTTGCTCGTGGGACTAGCAAAGGGTAAGCTTAGGGAACTTGTTGATGGTCCTTAATGTCAATTATTAACCATCAACTATTGCACTGATATGATATGAAATGAACCACAAAGCATAGTTGTAGGGTTTGAAACTAACAAGTTGTACAAGTTTTGGTGTTCTCACTTGTTTTGTAGGAGATTGAATATTTCATTATATAAAAGTATCTCAAATGAGGAAAAAGAGTACACCATTGTGAAGGTCTCGTCGCGCCAATCGAAATGGACATATCGTTCGCTATATTTGGAGCTCCGATGAGAAAGATATCAAGTTTGCAATGGAATACACCTTGAGAAGATTCTAGAACACCCAGAAACGTCACCACCATAATGTTTGAGGGACTAAACTGATAAATTCCATAACTTTGGTGAATTGTGACTTTACCGAGGGTTGTCCGTGAGCCGAGAGAGAGAGAGAGGAATCCAACCACGGTACGATACCTTACGCAAAAAGATCAAAAAGTGGCACTAGAAGACTCTAGAAGACACGAGAAACACCGGAGACGAAGCGGAAGGGGAAGTGGGCTCCGAGGGAAGTCGGTCGACTGGGCCCTAGGTTGGCCAACCTAGGCCCACCTAGAAGCCCCTCCTCCTTCATGTTACGGCCTCCAACCGACCTCTACGATGCATCTTGACCACCGATTCTAGTCGGTTTGATCCGAGGGCTGCGGTTCACTCCACGGGCTATATAAGTAGGGGCGAACCCCCTCGTGCCATCTATCATTCATTATTTATCCTCAAGAGAAAAAGCTAGGGTTTCAAAGATGAGAGATGCCCCTCGAATGGATGCTCTCTCTACCCCCAAGTTAGAATAGATCTAGTCTTCTAGAGAGTAGAGAGATGGAGAGCAAGGGAGGAGTTCGAAGGGAGGTGCCGGCTCCGTCGGTGCTTCTTCAACGGCTTGTATTCGGGTGGGATCAAGCTCTACGTGGGCTTGCACACGAGATGGCTCGATCCGGCAAACAACTTCGATTCAAGTAAGATTCATGTTTATATTATTCTTCGGGGTCTATAGCTCTCTAAGCACTTTAATCTATGACGTATAGGCTAAAGTAGTAATGTTAGGTGTAGGCGTGGGCGCTTAGACCTCGTTGCTTGTATGATGTACCTAGACTCCGGTCAACCGGTGGTAGATCACAAAGTTGACTTTTATAGCTTCGTTGAGTCCTCTATAGTCCACTCCTCGTGTTTAGGCCGAGCAGGGATATATATTACCTAGGAGATCCATAACTTTGTTTATGACTCCTAATGTAATCCACGATTGAGTAGTAGAAGACGTGGACTACCTAAGTTAGAAGTAGAAAACCCTAATCAAGTTATCCTCTCTACACTCCTACTATTGACCCTATACTGATTGATCCTCCCCGCGTTTTAATCTTGTTTCCACTTTAGATCTTGTCCCTAGCATAGTTTATATTTCCAATTCATTCACCTTTTCCGGTTAAGTTAGAACATGTAGTTGACTCACACGTTTCTTTGGATCACGATATTTAAAACCCTCAAGACAGAAAGCTACAATGGTATCCGTGCGCTTGCGGATCTTTTCTGTTCGCGTTAATACATACCAACACTGCCCTTCTTGGTGTTAAGGTCAACTCTGACAACAGTCTCCTAAGCCAGAGAGCTTGCATTGCTGCCATTGTTGCTGCCATGTATTCTTTCACATGAAGATGCAGCAACCTGTTTTCTACGCTTCTAAGAATTTCATGTGATCGATTGCCATTTAGATAGAAGGTCATGCCTGCAGTACTCCTCCTGCCTTCAATGTCTGCTGCATGATCACTGTCTGAGTACCCAACTAGAATCTCTGGATCACCTCCTTTCCTATATACAAGACCATGCTCAATACTACCCTTGATGTATCCTCGAGAATCTATTTCACAACCTTGATGCATCACTATAGGCTTCTCATACATCTACTTGCAACCCCCATTGAGAATGCAAGATTTGGTCTTCTATGCGTAGGTACCTCAAATGACCAATGGCACCTCTATATTCTATTGCCTCAACTTTCTTTCCTCTCTTATCTTCATCAATTTTAGTTCCTGGGATTCATAGGAACTCTAAGCGATACAATCCTCCATCCCAAATCTTGCCGGCACCTTCTTGGCATAACTCTATTTTAAAATGATGAAATCATCGGTAGGACAACAAGCCGGATCACTCATTTCAAACTCGCGCCATTTGTGTCTTGAAATTCTCTATTTCCTTTGGATCACTTCCTATAATCGACGAGGTCATCAACATAGACCCCGAAGATGATAGTGGCTTTCCCAAACTCCTCTCTTGTAAACTACTGATTCACTTGGGCATTTCTCAAATCCAACTTTCTCAAACTCTTATCCAGTTTGACGTTCCGGGCTCTAGGAACTGTTTGAGGCCATAAAAAGCCTTGCTCGGTTTGAGAACAAACTATTCTTTTTCCCTACGGCAAAACCTTTAGGTTGAGCTACATAAACTTCTTCTTATAGCTCACCATTCAGGAAAGCTGTTTTCACATCCAAATGGTGCACCTTCCAACCTCTATTTGCTGCCATTGCTAGAATCAACTTCACTGTGTCAATCCTAGCTACTGGTGCAAATACCTCATCATAGTCTACTCCATGCTATTGCACATAACCCTTTACAACCAGCTTGGCTTTATGCTTGATGATCTCACCCTCAGCATTCCTTTTTAGCTTGAAAACCATTTGAGTCCAATTGCCTTGTGACTGCTGGCAATTCTGATAATTCCCAAGTCTTATTCTTCTGAATAGATTGGAATTCACTATTCATTGCCTTCATGCACTCAGGGTCACCTGCAGCTTCACCATAGTTTGTTGGCTCATCTGTTTCTACAAGCAATGCATCTATATCTGAATCTGCTGAAACATCTGAATCTGCCAATTCTACTTCTTCAGAGTTGTGATATATCTCATTCATACTTCTAAAATGCATTAGTTCCTCATCAGAGTGACCATCTATCAACTCATTTGGATTTGACTGAGCATCATCATGTGATTCTAAATTATCTCCCATTGGAAACAAATCTGCTGCACCATCTCCTAACAAAGCATTTGGAGACTGTTCACCATCTGGCACACTGCCTGAGCTTTCTGCATTTTGTGCTCCCCCTTGCTCTGGTTGTGCCTGAACATTTTCATCTTAACACATGCTGTCCCCCAACCTTTGTTGTCAACAATGTTCTCCTCTTCAATCTGAAACTCCATCAGATTTTCTTCAGAATCTCCACTCCATTTCCAATCTTTTCCTTCTTCAAAAATCACATCCCTACTCACTACAACTCTTTTTTGCACAGGTTCATATAACCTATGAGCCTTGCTTTCTTCTGCCACACCAAGATACATCATCTTGTTTCTCCTGTCATCAAGCTTCCTAGGGTGAGGTGTTGTGTTCTTCACATGTGCCAAGCACCCAAAAACTTTGACATGTCCCAAATGTGACTTCATCCCCTTCCATGCCTCAAATGGAGTTTGCTCCCCATAGGCCTTGATGGTAGTCTATTCAAGAAATAGATCGCATGTCTAACGACCTCAAATAAATTTTCCCGTGAGATTTTCATCCCTTTTAGCATGCATCTTGCAATCTCAACTACTTGTTCTATTTCTTTTTCCACTACACCATTTTGCTATGGTGAAAATGGAGTCGTCGGTTGTCTCTTGATCCCCGCACTTTCACATAATCCCGAGAAAATGCTTGATAGGAACTCCCTACCCCTATCGATCTAAGAGTTTTTATCTTGTAGCCTATTTGATTCTCGGATCCTACCTTTATACTTCACAAAAGCATCATAAGCCCGATCTTTGCTTTTCAACATGTATACTTGCATCCACCTCGCTGAAATCATCTACCACAAGCATGAAGTACTTGTTCCCCGGCTGGTGTTGCTAGGGTGATGGGCTCACACAAGTCCACATAAACCAACTCTAGTGGCTTGCTTGCTCGAATGTAGTTGATTTTGGAAAAGCTACCCCGGTCTCGCTTTCCAACCAAACACCCATGGCATAACTGATCAGGATGTGTGATCAGTGGAACTTCTGTAGCCATCCCCTTTTCCACCAACATTCTCATGGCCTTAAAATTCACATGACCTAATCTTGCATGCCATAGCCAAGCAGGTTCTTCTAGACTACCCATGAGACAAACCGGGCTTAGCTAACCGCATCTCAATCTTGTACAATCTATTGATAGAATGAAAACCTTCATTATCGTTTCCCTAACACCTTATTTATCACTTCCAACCAATCATCATCTAGATTTATTCGTGGCCTGTCTCGGTGAGCTATCCTAGACTCACTAAATTGGTTTTCAGCTTGGGAATATAAAGAACAACATGCAGTATCCATTGGTCGAACTATTCTTGCAATGAAACAAAAATCGAACCTTTTCCTCGACAATATCTACCGCGAGACCCATCCCCAAACCTTACTATCCCACCAATTTTCAAATCAAGCTCCATGAATTTTTGGATCCCCGAGTCATATGGTTACTAGCACCGTTGTCTAAGTACCATACATTACCGATACTAACGCCGCCGCGGTGAGATGCAACTCGGAACACACGATCTTCTTTCGGGTCGTTGCTCGCCACCCCGAATCTTTGCTGCCGTAACCGGCACGACACACTCGCCGAGCGACTCTCCGCTCTCCGTGATCGCGAGCATCGGGCCGCATTCCACCCTCTCCGCCTCTCGCATGATGTGCTTCTTCACCACCACCGCCGCCTTTCTTTCCTCCGGCACCGATTGGCATAGTGCCCGTAATTTCTGCAGTTGAAACACCGAATGTGATCCTTGTTCTTCTTGGCCGCGCCGTCACGCCCCGACACATCTTCGTGCCCTCCACGGCCACGACCTCTCCCGCGCCGACCACGGCCATGCCCGGTCGCATCACACGATCTTCCTCTCCCCGAGGAATCACCACCGCCGCCATTCTTCTTCCTCGCCTTTCCCATTCAAAGAAGGTGAGCAGCACTCCGGCCGTCTATGGTTGTCTTGGTGCCGGATTCCCAGCCTCCCCGCCGGATCCGCTCCACAAACATCTTCAATCTCCCGATCACCTCCTCAAACGGGAGTGTCTTCAAATCATAAACCGCTCGATGCTTAGGCGATCGCGCCCAAGGAAGCAATCAGCACCGTATAGAACAATTTCTTGACAAGATCCGCATCCTCCAGTTTCCCCTAAGTTGTCGTACTTAACCGAAATCGCCGTCGGCTTCCCGGCATATTGATCCAGGGCCTCCTCATCCTTCATCCGCACGCATCGAACTCAGCCTTCGGCGTACCGGGCAGCGCGCATCCTTCGCCGATCCGCGCCCACAAACCGTGCCTTTCAGCCGCCCATACTTCCATTCCCGTCTTCTTCTTCGCCACTTGCATCAGCAAATCATCGCGGGCATTGGAACAAGTGCGCCCCGCACCATCCCGTCCTTAGCCTTCGCCACCTCCTCGGCTGGCGTGCCACCGCCGAACTCCCTTCCCGAGTGGTTCCACGATCTCCCACCACCGCCGCTCCTCCATAATCGCCGCACCCGGATGCTCCACTCGGTGAAACTTGCCGTCGACAATGTTGGAAACACCTGGTGGTGTCCCCGTCCCCATCGCCGCGACCTCCATCACCGCCTCCCCGCCCATTGGTGACCGACATGGATGAACACTATGTGATGGTTGCTCGGTGATTGATGGCTGGATACTGCAATGTTGGTTTAGATCAAGCACAATCATCGAGCTATGGCTTGTGGCTAACCTAGAACACGAGATCGATTGAAAGAAAATGAAAATGAAGCTCGGGAACGCGATGAACACGATGAACCGCAACCGTCAACAGGAGACGGTGCCCTTTTTCACTTATAGTTTTGTGCACATCGCACAATTACAATAAGCGAACCAACTCTTAGCACGACTAAACAACAGGCTTTATACTCCAGCCTTTACATGACACACTTTACAAATGAAAAACTGCACACACACGGATACAAGACGCGTACTTTGTAACTACTGTCACACCGCGCCATCGTGGGCGCGCTTCACCGCGCACGGCCACCTCCCCGATTTCAAACTCGGCTTCCCGCCGCTCTTGCCGACCGGACTCCATCGGGCCGTCCTGACATGAGCACAAGACGGATTAGCCCCCAACAGTACCTCCGCCGTCCTCCACACCCGGTAGCGTGGCACGCCCGGCCGCATGCCCAGCCGCCCTCCAACTCCCCGGCTTCACGCGAGACTGCTGCTACGCCCTCACTGCCCTCCATCCCAGGTGCGCGGGATGACTGTTGTGCCACCGGCTGCCCGACACCCCCGCTACGCCTGCACGGAGTTAACGGAGAACAAAGGAGAATGGAGCGACGTTGGAGGTGGACATGCCCATCCGTGCCGCTGCAGGACCTGTACGTCAGAGCTTTCATCAACATCTTCAGCATCCGTTCTTGTGTTGCCTTCACGAATGTTCGTTCTTGTTTTCTCGGTGCCCTTCATGAATCGATTCCTCATGTTCTTGCTTTTTTGTTTCTTGCTTCTTAATTGATTTCAAGGCCACCGACCGTATTTTTTGTGCGCGCTCATGATCTGTGTTTGCAAATGTCTCGAGGAGGCGAACTTACCTCTTTAGGAGAGCAGGTGGTTCTATGACAAACAAACCACGCAACCAAACACACCATTTTTTAGCTTGGCTCAGACGATATAGACAACCAAACAACTGGGAATTGGTTTGGTTGGGACACGCTTAGACTGCCCAGGCTTGGAGAGCTAGTTAGGCTAGGAGACCAGGAAACCAAACACAGGCATAGCCTTCTGCTGTTAGCTCAGCGTAAGCGCCTTTTCTTTTTGTTTTGTGACGCCTAACAGAGGCTGGTGTGTACATTGCCTGTATATTCTGTAGTTAACATAGATTGCAACCTTGAGGTACGCTCCTATTATTCTGTAGCTGACACAGATTGCAACTATTCTCATTTGTGCCTTAGAATCAATATCAGCGAAATGCAAGAACTGTCACACATATTTCACATAGTATGCTCATCATTCAGAAATGGGAAAAGTACGGAACTTCATAAGAGATTAATAAATTAAGTTACTTTCTCAATTTTACTAAACCTTTAAGGTGTAAACATGAGTTATTATTTCTAAACTAAGGGATCTTACCGTGTTATTAATGAGAAAAATAGTAGCTTCTTTATATTGAACTGTCCCCTATTTATTAGAAAATTTTTGGAAAACATTTCATTATAATTTTAAGGTGTGAACGTAAGCTTATAATTCATAATCTTAGCCTTCGGTGTTTCCCAATATTAGTGGTGTCACGTATTTAATGCTTCATGAGAGTACAAGTCCGACTGATTAGGACACATAGACAGTGGAATCCACCGGATCGATCAGGGCATTTCATCAGAAGAGGTGGTACTAGATTCTTCATGACCTTTTCTACCTGTTGTTTGCACTCATCATCAACCAGCTGGGAAGAAATGTGTTGCTCGATCTTCCCGCTAACAAGAATGGTTAACCTGTTCTCTCTAACGAGAGGTTGACTGGTTGACCATATGCATCTCCTGGCGCGGTTGTAACGAAGGCCAACTAGCTTATTTAATTTAATGCTCGTATAACTCTTATGAAACAAAATTGAAACTGATCGACCTCATATATACTGGAACTAACATAGACAACAGCTACTTATGATCATGTAACGATGTTTTATTTGGTTACACTCCGCTGCTGTACGTAGTGGAACTGAGGGTGGGCGGCGGTTGCGTAGTTGACGGGGGTGAATGGTAGTCATTGATTCTACGAGAGCGGGTGTGTGTTTCCTGGTGTGGTTGACGAGCTTTGGAGTAGCGGAGGTGCTCTGTTCTGTCTTGGAGTTCTTTCCTTTGGCGAAGTATACGCATTGCTTGTTGGTGTAGCCCTCTCTGGCCCGCAGAAATGATAGTACAGCTTCGCTGGTTCTCTTTGTCTTTGGTTGCTCGGGTGAGGCCTTTGGATCTCTTTGCTGCGAGGGTTGCCTTGGCGGTGGTGGCTGCTGTCTTGGTTGTGCCGGAGGTGTGCTGTCGATGGCGTTGACCGTGATTGGCTCTTGGGCGACGACAGTCCTTGCGCTGAGGTTGGCACTCGAGGCTGGCGCCGTGGGGGCTTGAGGGCCTCGGTTTTCGCGCGGTGGTCCGTGTCTGCTCTGACGTATTTCTCCATGACCTCGTACAGTTCCGCTATGGTCTTGGGGTCTCTTCTTGAGAGCTTTGATGAGCAGGGTCCGGGTAGTATACCGCTGACTGTTGCCAGGATGAGAACCTCGTCTATGATGCTGGGGATTCTGTTCTTGGTTTGGATGAGCCTCCACCACCAGTCGTTCAGTGCCTCACTGGTCTGCAGTTGAAGAGCTCGATAGCTTTGATGGCTGACTTGCTGACGCCTTTGAAATTTGTGCAGAGCTTCTCGCGGAGGTTTGCCCATGAGTTGATGGACCCTTGTAGGAGATGGCTGTACAAGGACTGAGCGACATCCCTGGCGATGATTACGAAGGCCTTGGCCATAGTATCCTCGTTTCCGCCAACTGAGGCAAACGGCTACTTCGTAGGTCATGACAAATTGGCGAGGCTCTGTGTGCCCGTCATACCGCGAGAGGGGCGCTTGGCGAAAGATGAGACTGAGCGTGTCCCGCTAGAAAGCTAGCCAAGACAGCGCTGAGGTGGCTACTGCTGGGGTGAGGTCGAAGTGATCCACCCCCTTAGACCGAACGAAGGTGGCCACGGTGGTTTGGAGTATTTGAGAGAGCAGTGATTTGGGGTCGTAGATGAATGCTCGCGGCCTGCAAAGCTACTGGGCGTTTTCATCATGTCCCCGCGGATACACCTGGTGGATGCGGAGGTTGAGCTCTCGGTTTTGCGAATGTGGAGGTGGCGGTGGGTGCCGGAGGTTTAGGTCCTGTTGGTGCTGCACTGCTTGTTCTAGCCCCGGCTCGTTCGCCGAGGGTTTTCGCGCGGCTCTTGTGGCGTTTAGGTATTCATCGAACCTGCGCAGGCTTCCTCAGCCGCGCGGCCCTCTCGCCGCCCGATGGTTCTTATCCTGAGTTGCCTGTCCAGCTCGGCCAGCCGCCTCTTTCCATTCCTGGATTTGTTCGTTGAGTTGGGGAGAGGGCTTCGCACCCTCGAAGCCTCTTCGCCTTCGTCATCGGTGAGACCGCTCGGATCCCCTTCCGCCGAAGGTGGGGGGGTGAATTGGGGTGGCTGCAGAACTGGTTCCTTTACGATGGAGGCGCATGCAGCGTAGCGCCCGGGTCTATGTGCAAACCCTCGAGTAGTCCCGTGGCTGGATATGCGGTGGCTCCCGAGCCTCCGGGTGGCGGCCGATATCCGCCGGTTGTGGTTGCTCTTGGCTGTTTACGAAGGTGCCCCGCCTAGAGCCCGCCATCTTTGGCCTAGGCTATGTTCCGATTCCCACGAACGGCGCCAATTATTGGTGTCCCTCCTACCCTCGACTCCCTCGCTCGGCTTGGGAGGGCAAAGGACGAGGGTTTACCACAGAGTAGGAGTAAGGGCAAGCCAGGATTAATGTCGAAAGTTTAAGGGTCATGGGCAATAGTGAAGCGAAATAAACAGCAAGCAATAATTCCTTCTCATTTAGGAAAAAATCCCCACTTTACATCGTGCCAAAATTTCTCTCAGATGATGGCATACCGAGGGTCATGGTCTTTTACATTAGGTCCGAAACCCTTCGCCACATGCAAATGGGCCCGTACAGGCAAACTTGTACAAGTAAAAGTCTCGAAACCCTAACCGCCCGATGCCCCTTAGCGTCGCCGCCGGGTCGACGACAAGAAGGCGGAGGTTTGTAGACGGGTGAGCCACAAGGGTGGAGGGAGACACGTGACCTCGTATGGTCGTTGGGGAGGCTGATGACCTTCGCACGACCGTCGAGATACCTACATGACGGATAGACAAGGATCCCTTGGTGGGTTCTGTAGCGTCGCAGAAAAAGGTCGCCTTAGGTGCGCTTTGACAAGGGTTTGAACGATCGCACAACGATACGAAGGTTTGTTACATGTCCCCATCCCGTGTGCTTGTGTTAGTGACGAAGGTTCAAGCATCTCATTTATCTGTGTTAATCGCGGCAAGGGCCGCGGGCTGTCTGGGGGCCCCTTGTGAGGGTTCCCTCCCCCAACACCACATCACTCAAAATCGATGGTAGAGCATGAAGCGTGAGATCTAGAACGGTGCTAACCTAGAGAGAATATTAATATTTAAGTCATATAATCATTGTTTACTCTAAAGTAATCCCAAAGGTTAATCATTGCTCACTCTAAAGTAATCCCAAAGGTGAGGAAGACGTAGGCACATATGGTCCGCACTACCCCCGCCTCTCAAGATGTGTTTAAATTTATGAGTGAATGCTGTGGGTCCTTAAACTTTTCCCACTTCTCATCTCTATCTACGAACTTTTTCGCCATCTCTACCCATAAACTTTTTTCCACTTCTCACCTAGGTCCGTGTACTTTTTCTTCGTTCATCTCGGGTCCATGAACTTTTTCACTTCTCACCTAGGTCCATAGCAGGCCACATAGGACTGTGCTGCCTATGTAAATGCCGGATACGGCACCACGTGCTCTCTCTTTTTTTAAAAAAATTTCATAAACTAACTGAAACTTTGAAAAATTGTATAAAATCATAGAGAAATCGTAAAAAGGAAAATCCAGTTTTGTTAGACTCCACATGAATAGATCTATGCAATAGATATATAATATGACAAGCTTTAGTTTAAAATTTTTGTTGTAGCTATAGATCTATGTGTTTCTATGTTTAATTCATAATTGTAGTTCCTATGCTCCATCTGTAGTGAAATTTATGATATGCTAATCATTGTATGCTTGAGCTATGGTAAAAATTTGAACTTTAATGGAGCATGTATGACTGGAGTTATTGATTTACCTAGTTTATGCTTGTTGAATAGTTAATAAATAGTTGGTGTATCAAACATTTAATTTGAAGCTGAGATTTTTATGGGTGATGGATGATAACAAAACACAGAAACACATAGATTTGTGTCGCCGCCCGTGTCACCTGCGTGGGAGCGACGCTAGGGCCGGGTGTCCTTTCATCCTCTTGTAGAAACCGGCTCTTCAAATCAATCATAACCGTGGGTAACAAATTTTACTGCATTAGTGAGATATTGATGGGCTTGCGTACGAGTTAATACGCTCTAAAATCTCTTGTTTCATACCACTGAATTGAACCTACGTAGTTTTCATTCCACGTTGGCATCACATCGCATTTTGATTTCTTCTGCTGGATGGACCTGTCACTTATTAGTGTTCTGTTCCCTTGTACGTGACGACTGCATTGTAAAAATAAATGAATAAATAAATCTGCAGCAACGCGTATGACATAACAATAGTCTTTGTCAAGTACTTTCCAGTTGTTCAATCATATCAATTGACCATAACAACCACCGCCTGATGCCTGCAAAGTTTTCTCAGAAGAAAGAAGAGCTACCCCTTATCGTGACATCTTGCGCATTCCCACACTGTGCAGCTTGACTTCGGGCAAGGCTGGCAAACCTTATCGTGACACTAGTGGAGATTCCAGAGAAATCTCTAACTACTTTGGTGAATTTCTAGAATGATTCGACGCGAAGCTTTTTCCACAATGGAGATAGGTAATTTTTTTTTAAAAAGTTGTCGATGGATGATTACAGTGCACCAAATTGATTATCTTCTTTAGAATTTATAGGATTTACATGCGTCTAGTAAGAAAGGCAGGCTCTCGAGGCCTGCTATGAGGGGGGCGGCCCAACTAAAGTGATTCCAAGAGTTCCCTGTAAAGCCTCCAATTTAGGATTTTTAAGTAAGAATAGAAAAGCCCATTCTCCAAGAGTTCCCAATGCCACTTACCAATCTTTTGGCACTTGAAAAAAAAATCACCAAATGCACGCTACGTATCGGTCCGCCAATCTAAGGTGGAAGGGCGTGGGAAAGAATAAAAAGTATAAAAAGGTTCCCGATACAGATGTACAAGAGATAGAATATATAAAAGCAGTTAGGATAATTTAGAAATGGTATAGAATTGCTGATGTAAAATTGTCTTCTATATTATAGAAGTGAATTATTGGAAACTGTTGGAGATGGTTTTATTTCTTCCTCTCAATACATTTTGGCATGAGTTGGAAAACTCCATGGTTGTAGGAAAGTTTTTGAAACTATTGGAGATGCTCTAAGCTCCGTCCCTGCTCGTAAGCATTAGCATAGAAATTCTAGAGAAATAGTATATGACTGTTCGATGTATAGTTGGTGTATTCTAGCAGCCCTCCTATATTACGCTCATGTCCGTACATGTACTTGCGCACCATTTTTTACAGTGCTGACAGCTAGCTACTCCCTCCAATGTAAATTGTAAATCATTTTAATTTTATAGGTATATTATTCTGCAATGCATACCTTAGTATACATTATGTCTAAAATATGTTAAAAGAAATATATTTAAAAAGCTAAAACGGTTTATAATTTGAAAACGGGCCACGAACAAAGTATAGGTCCCAATTCCCATGCATAAACTATCGGGTTTGGTGGTTTATTGAGTGCCGCACTGCAAAATCTCACAGCGCCGACTGCAAAGAACACACGCAAAAAAACGGCCGGCAGGGTGGTGCGTCCTTTTTGCCGAAAAGTGCTCAGTTTGTTGACTCGGGTAGCTTTGCCGAGTGCCAGGACAGCACTCGGCAAGAATTTTTTGAAAAATAGGAAAAAACACCGTCGCCCCGACGAGCCCATCCATAGGCCCGACGAGCCCATCAGTCCCGCCGCCGGCCGCCGGGAGAGGAGCTCGCACGGAGCTTGCCGGCCGCCGTGGAGATGGAGATGCGCGCCGCCGGGCCGGATCCACGCCATCGCCGGGGGAGGAGGAAGGGATGGGAGAAGCCGGGCGCCGTGGAGATGGAGATGCCACCGCCGGCCGGATCCACGCCACGCCCACCCGCACCACGCCCACCCGATCCATGCCGCCGCCCGAATACACGCCACGCCCGGCGCATCCACGTCGCCGGAGGTGCGCCACCGCCGGAGGAGCCCCGGCGCGGCGGGCATGGAGATGCCCGGATCCACGCCACGCCGGCCGGATCCACGCCGCCGGAGGTGCGCGCCGTCGTGAGGCAGCCCCCGGCGGGCGTGGTGTGCCGGGCCGCGAGGAGCTCGCGGGGAGAGGCACGCCGGGGACCTCCTCGCTGGGCACCCGTCGGCTGGGCACCTCCTCGCCGGGCCGGATTCACGCCACGCCCGCCCGGACCACGCCGCCGTCGCCCGGATCCACGCCACGCTCAGCCGGATCCACGCCGCCGAGGCGCGACCGCTGAGGAGCCCCCCGGAGACGGCGTGGAGATGGAGATGCGCCACCACGCCGGATCCACGCCACGCCCCGCCGGATCCACACGGTGCGCCGGCCGCCGAGAGCCCTAACGCGGC
Organism: Themeda triandra; assembly: GCA_018135685.1. Taxonomy (NCBI): domain Eukaryota; kingdom Viridiplantae; phylum Streptophyta; class Magnoliopsida; order Poales; family Poaceae; genus Themeda; species Themeda triandra. The sequence continues at coordinate 6,913 of JAENPR010001284.1, read as the reverse complement.
GTGGTGTGCCGCCGCCGGAGGCCGCGGGGGAAGGCACCGCCGAGGACCTCCTCGGGGGCACCTGCCGTTGGGCACCTCCTCGCCGGATCCGTCGGGGACGAGGGAGGTGGCTCCCCGGCCATCGGATGCACGCGGGGGAGCAAGGGCGGCGGGCGGGCGGGGGTCGGGACGCGGCAGGTCGGGCGCGGCGTTAGGCCTCGTCGGGGCGGCGTGGAGACCTCGTTGGTGGGGGAGCGAGAGGGCAGGGAACACTCGGGCGGGCGGCACGGTGGAGGAGGGGCGGCGCGTGGAGGAGGGGCGCCGTCGAGCTGAGTGGAGGGGAGAGAGTGAGTGGGAAGATAGGGGTTAGGGGTTAGGTTTAGGTTATATATCGGGCTGGTAGTGGGCCTTTGGTGGGCTGCCGGCCTAGTTTGCCAGTGGCCCAGTTAGGGGCACTCAGCAAATTCAATTTATATGGTTTAAAATTTTAAATCAAAATTGATTTGAGAGGTTCAAACGTATCTTTTTATGAAAAGATGATTTCAAATAAAAAACTTGTCAACTACAAAGTTTCATAACTTTTCGAGATCTATAAACTTTATTTTGGTTGTTTTTCCATCCGAGGTCGTTTGAAAAATATAAGTTTTAAATTTTTCAAATACGACGCAGTTTTGTATGACAAGATGAATTCAAATGAAAAATTTGCGAACTACAAAATTTCATAAATTTTCGAGATCTACAAACTTTATTTTGGTTGCTTTCCATATGTTCATCCCACATGGTGATTCTAACATTGTTCACAAATCGTATATATCTCTCTTGTAGTTTCATAAACTACAAGAAAGATATAAGATTTGTGAACAAATTTATTTTCACTTTTTCAAATGTAGAAATGACCCAAATAAAAGTTGTAAGTCATGAGAAGATGTACAACTTTGTATTTGAAAACTTTTTAATTTGAATTCATCTAGGGCTTTAAAATGTGCATGGAAATTTTCTTTGCCGAGTGTAAAAAAAAACACTCGGCAAAGAGCCCTCTTTGCCGAGTGTCACTTTGCCGCCTCGGCAAAGAGGGCTGCTTTACAGTTTTTTTTTTTTTTTTTTTGCCGAGTGTTTTTGATTTGGCACTCGGCAAGAGCTCTTTGCCAAGTGCCAAAAAAAAAAAACACTCGACAAAGTTTGACACTTGGCAAAGATTGAAAATCCGGTAGTGATGGTTGTTCTTTCAGCAGAATGCACTTATTCTACATTTCCTGTGTGTCTTTTGAATTGGAAAAATGTGTAGAGCTACTGAGGTAGACTGAGCAACGTTTCTAGCACGCATGCACGACCCGCCTTTCCGGTCTCGATCTATGTGTGAAAGTGAAACAACACTTCCTAACAATGCTCTGAGAATAGACTGAACCAACGACCACGCCCATAAGCAAATCAAAGAAAGCGACCAGAGTGCTTCATACGTTTCAAAATTCATTCGAAAGGAGCACATAACCATCACTATATATACACACGTAAACCCACTTCGATCTCCACCACACCACAGCAACAAACTACACGTATAGTAAATCCCAAACACTACAATGTCGACCCTCCACGCAAACACGTGTAGTATATTGAAGTTGCTATGCACACTAACGATAAGGCCAGCAGTAATAATTCTCTTGTTGCTCGCTGTCATTCTGCACGCGGGCAGCACTGCGGAGCATCACGGCGGCCGGCTGTCGTCGTCTCTAGGGTCCCTGCAGAAAGGAGCCCTCCTCCAGTGGAAGTCGACCTTGCTGCAAAGCAGCAGCAGGGCGAAGGCGCTGGACTCATGGCAGGAAGGTTCTAGCCCGTGCAGCGGCAATTGGACGGGCATCGCCTGCAGTGTCGTCCACGTCCACCGTGGCCACCGCCGGCGCCACGCACCCCTGGCGGTGGTCACCAGCATGTCCTTGCCAGAGGCCGGCATCAGTGGAAGCCTCGGTGAGCTCAACTTCTCCGCCCTCCCTTTCCTCCGGTTCATCAACCTCAGCTACAACAGCCTCGCCGGAGGAATCCCCCCTGCCATCACGTCCCTAACCGCGCTCTCCTATCTCGACCTCACCAGCAACTTGCTCCACGGACAGATACCACCGGAGATCGGTCGCATGGGACGCCTCCGGCTGCTGTGGCTGGCCCTCAACAACCTCACAGGCTACATCCCCGCGTCCCTGGGTAACCTGACCATGCTGACTGACCTCAGCGTCCTCCAAAACAATCTGGTTGGGACCATCCCGGATGAGCTCGGGAAGCTCACGCGCCTAGAGGTCATGGAGCTCAGAGGCACATTGTTGAGCGGCGCCATACCAGATAGCATAGGCAACCTGACCAGACTACGCATCCTGAACCTCAACGAAAAGCCAGCTGTCAGGTCCATACCATCCTCTCTTGGCAACCTCCTCAACCTTGTTGATCTTGAGCTTGACATGAATCGCTTGAGCGGCGGAATTCCAGTCTCGCTGGTGAATCTCACTCAGCTCCAGATACTGTACCTCTCCGTCAACCAGCTCACAGGCCCAATCCCCCAGCAGATAGGGTTGATGGAAAACCTAAGCCAGCTATCACTATATACAAACCAGCTAGGAGGCCCAATTCCGCCTAGCTTGGGAACGCAACCCGGCTAAACTACATTAACCTCTGGAATAACCAGTTTGTGGGGCCTATCCCAAGTGAGATTGGCAATTTGATGGGTCTCACTGACTTGTATCTATGCAAAATCTCATCTCAGGCTCAATTCCTGCTAGTCTTGCCAACATCACGGGCATGAGAGAGCTACTTCTCTTCTACAACAAGCTGACAGGTTCTCTGCCTCGAGGATTTTATTCTAATCTTACACAGCTGGCCTTGTTTAATCTGAGCAATAACTCCCTCTCGGGCGAATTGCCATCTGATGTGTGCAAAGGGGGAATAATCTCCAGGAGTTCATCGTCGCCACTAACATGTTCACCGGCCCTATCCCGAGAGGCCTGCAAAATTGCACGAGCCTGCGAAGACTTGACCTATCTTCTAACAAGTTTACAGGAGACATATCGGATTTGGGCCCTATCCGCACCTCACTGAAGTAAGCTTGAAGAGAAACAACCTTCATGGCCATTTGTCAAAATCCTGGGGTTCAAGCACTAATTTGACCAGATTGGTTATGGAAGAAAAACATGTTAACTGGAAGCTTGCCACCTGAAATATCAAACCTAGTGAAGCTAGGGTACTTATGCTCTACGGCAACAAACTAACAGGCAAGATACCACCAGAACTAGGCAACCTAGCCAACCTGTATATGCTCAGCTTATCGGGAAATGAATTTTCAGGTGATATACCACCTGAATTTGGCCAGATGAGTAATCTGCAGTTTCTCGATATATCTATGAATAAGTTAAATGGGTCAATACCGCAGGAGCTTGGGAGTTGCACTGGGCTGCTACAATTGCTTATCAATCACAATAGATTGAGTGGAGAATTGCCGGTGTCCTTGGGTAATCTAGAGAACCTGCAGCTTGTGCTGGATTTGAGCAATAACAATTTCACAGGCGCGCTTCCTGTGCAGCTCGGAAGCTTAGTTAGGCTGGAGGTACTGAACCTCTCCCACAACCAATTCGATGGAACCATTCCACTCTCCTTCGCTGACATGGCTAGTTTGTCAACACTTGACGTGTCATACAACAACTTGAAGGGCCTCTTCCAATAGGGCGACTATTTCATAATGCCTCCATAGGATGGTTCCTCCACAATAATGGCCTCTGTGGCAATGTCTCGGGCCTTCCAACGTGTGCTTCGGCTATGGATTTGAAGCATCACAACAGAAGAATTCGCAACTTGGCATTAGCCATTTCCATTCCATTGTGCATAGTCACTGTTCTCACATTTTTTGGAGTTATTATGATTATTCACAAGAGGAAAAGACCACATGACACGCCTTCTGTAGATACACGAGATGTGCTTTCAGTGTGGAATTTCGATGGGAAGCTAGCATTTGAGGATATCATTAGGGCAACGGAAAATTTCAGTGAGAGTTACATCATTGGATCAGGTGGGTATGGCACTGTCTATAAAGCTCAGCTCCAAGGGGGGAGATTGGTTGCAGTAAAAAGGCTTCATAAAACTGAAGAAGACAATAGGAATGATGAAAAGAGATTCATAAGAGAAATTGAGGTGTTGACAAAGATACGGCACCGAAGCATCGTTAAGCTGTACGGATATTGCTCCCATCGGTTGTACAAATTTCTAGTTTATGATTACATTGATAGAGGAAGTCTTCATGCAACCTTGCAGAATGAGGAGCTAGCAAAGGAACTAAACTGGCAGAGGCGAGTCGCTATTGCTAGAGACATAGCTCAAGCTATGTACTATTTGCACCATGAATGCAACCCACCAATAATCCACCGCGACATTACAAGTAGGAACATATTGATCAATGCAAATTTCAAAGCTTGTGTTTCAGATTTTGGCATAGCAAGGATTATAAAACCTGATTCATCGAATTTGAGTGAATTAGCAGGGACATATGGTTATATAGCCCCAGGTATGTGGCTTGCTTCAGTTCTACTTGCATGTTGCATACATGTTAGGAATAAGCTTCACAAAACTGCGACTATGTATTGGTACCTAAAATTTATTAAAAAACTATAACATATGGAATTAGTTTCATACTACTACAACTAACTTGATAGTTTGGTGCCATTACTACAAGTTTGCATAAAACTAGAACTTTTACTCATCGTTTCACAATAGAAAGTGGTCCTATAATTTCGCATTACTAGGTAAGAAAAAGTAGTATGGCTCTATATGTGAAATTACTCCTAGAAGTTGTAGTTTTTTACTGTTAGGTGTAAATAGTTGTAGTTTTATGAGATTTTTCTATATTATTATTTACTTAAATATAATTCTTTTTTTTTTTATGTAGAGCTTTCATACACATCAGTGGTGACCACAAAGTGCGATGTGTACAGCTTTGGTGTAGTTGTGCTTGAGATTGTGATGGGAAGATACCCTAGGGAACTTCAAGCCCATCCTTCCATTGAGATTGCAATGGAAATGTTGGACCAGCGAACAGCATTGCCAACAATGGAGGAGGTAGAAGAAATTACTTTGCTTGTCCAATTGGCATTTGCCTGCATGCAAAGTTCTCCTCACTCAAGACCAAAAATGCTGGATGTCTATCAGAAACTGACTCGTCACCCCTCAATCTAGAAAAGTACCACAAGAACATGTCAAAGATTAGCAATAATTTTATATTTGATCATCTGAGATTTGTATTATTTAATCCTAATTTGTAGACATAATACTATAGTGGCACATGGATGAAGCCCAATGGGGCAATGTCTGGCGTGGCCACAATAATTTATCAAAGCAAGGTCATATAAATACGACAATAGATTTTAGTTCTGAACCTTTTCTGTTTTCCATACATATTTTTTCTTGTGAATTATTGGAGAAGTGTAATGACTTGCACCCTTTGTTTAGATACCTGAATTACACATGCATATCAAAATTTCAAAAGCGTTGTGTCGCTTGACCAAGTATGATAATTACATATGAGTTTATTGATACAGAAGTTGTACCAACACATTTGTATTTTAAAATGTACATCCATGCATAGTTATGGCATGTTTTACTACTAACAATATGTTACATGAGTTTCTTTTTTGTCTAAGTTCAAGCTATTTTAAAGACCGCCAAATCAAATTGTGGCATACATTCATGCACCAAGGCAATATTTATTGTTCAGCCATATTGTTCACTATTACTGCCTCCGTTCCAAATTATAAGTCGGCTTAGTTTTTCTAGATATATAGTTTTTACTATGTATCTAGATATAGTAAAACCATGTGCCCCCAATGTCTCACAAGTACATAGTGCTTAAATAGGGGTTGGAAGCCTTCTTGGGAGGCAGGGCGCGGCCTTAGCTCCCCATTACTTCAACACCTCATAGTGAAGCACGGTGGCCATGTGATAGATAACTATACATATAACTACTTATCTCCTCCCGCATGATGGCGCATGGAGATTAATTGTTCATTTGGAAACATGACTGCCTATCCCATTCCATTGGACAACGCATTTGGATGCATATATTTGGATTCAGCTAGAGTTGGCGTCATCGAATGGTTTTAAGCATAAAGATAGGAGTGTGCTATCACTCACAATAAATATTTAAGCACTTCATGAGTCCTACTCAATGGGCAGCTGAGGCCACCTATGAGGGGGCATGGAAACAGAGGCACTCAATTATCAATGCAGCCTATACACCGACAGTGTCATTACCTTTGCCCACCCTGACATGCAAGTAGCATTGGCGATCAAGGAGATACTCCACATTTTTGGAGACTCTTCTAGGTTACGAGCCAACCATGGCAAGTGTTTGATCACCCAGAAGCTAGGACGATCTACTAGGAATTAGATATATCCTTGGTTGCCAATTCTCAGATTTTCGGATTCGCTACCTTGGCTTGCCACTGAGCTCAATGGCATGCAATGTAGATGCAGTCGCGCAGAAGCTGCTGGCATATGCCATGGCCTGCTGATGGCCAGGAGCTTGGTTTGGGTGAAATCGGATCTCTCCATAGTACCAATATACACCTTGCTCATTAACAACCTACCTCCCTAGGTCCAGAAGGAAATTGATGCAATCTGTCGTCGATTGCTCTAGACGGGCAAGGAAGGTTCAGTCCAAGGCAAATGTACAGTGGGGATCACCCTGCAAACACGGCTGCTTTGGCTCCAACAAACCGATGCAGACAGAACATAGGAAGAGTTCCCAATCAACTTCTCTCTTGAGGTCTAAACCTTTTTCCGCACCTTGACATTTGCTACAATCAGCAACGGGCAGAACATGGACACCTTGTTATCTAGAATCTAGATTCTAAAATCTCTAGCTAGAATTAAAATTCCTAAAATCCTCTTGGGATTCAAACGACACCTA
>JAENPR010002538.1:0-51720 GCA_018135685.1 Themeda triandra | reverse complement strand
TCAACTGTTTTTGGATGGAGAGGGCATACATCCTTGGAAAACTGGAAGGCCGCGGCGGTGCGAGGGAACGGTGTAGCGAGCTCAAATCCGAGGGATGTAGCTAAAGGCAGTACGGAGTTCACAACATCCTCATTCTCTGCCTGGTGGATTGAGCAAGTGCTGTACACTACCCTCTCCACAGAGGGAACTGCAAAGGTGAAGCCGTGGAGGGAAGCTTGAGTTCGTGCAAACAGTTGAGCAATGGCATGTGACTATTCCTGGGACAAACGACATAGGGACAAGGGACTTACATGATAGAGCATGGGAGAGAGCTTTCTTCTGGAAAGCGGAGAGCTTCATGACCCTTGAGCTTGTACTCGCGTCATCCTGATTATCTGCAGAGCAAAGCTTATTTCACGAGATATTGCAATGAAAAGTTACTAAATGGTGGCACCCCCAAACTTGTTCCCTCCCTTTCCCTCCAAACTAGATAGATAGTCTGCAGATCAGGATGAACTAGGCCAAAATATGGTGGAGCACCACTTTATTATACAGCAAGAAATATATACAAACTCTAAATATATGTAAATACTGTACTAGTCAGTAAAAAAACTGAACGTGCTGTATATGCACCATTATTGACAAATATGCCTTCGCACTGCCCCTGATGCTGATAATGAAAATAAGACAAGTAGGCATATTGTGCTAACTCAGAAGGTCAACCTTGCCCAGCAGCCAAGATGTAGCTGATTCAAGTCACAACACAATGATGCCAACAGAATGAAATAACATGCCTTCTGTTCTTTAAGAAGGTAACGAAATAAAAGGAGCTGGACTGTTGCAACAAAAGCCTTTGGTACCTCTAGAATGTGAAGGAAGCAAATAATCAAGTCTCTCTGTAGATATTCCAGAACCAGAGCATGAGGGGTCCAATAGGATAGCACGGACCTGCAGCAATCACCATCATCACATCAATGCAAATGGCAAAATCATGGACAATGGTTATGAAAGATGAAAGAAAACTACTAATGTGTGTCCAGTGGCGTTAATAAGTTACCAATAGAAGTGGAGGTATTTACAAACCTCAGCATATGATGGATGGTTTTCCTATCTACTTCCAGAAGTCGCCATTTACTACTTGAATATCTTTAGCAATAAGTTAAGAAATATTTGTTGTATCAAATATACTGTAATGGATATTGTTGAACATAATGGACAACATATGACAGGAACACATATCATTGGATGGAGATCAAATAACTAGTCAATATACATGAAACTAATTATGTGCCTTTGTGCTTTGCAGTAAGGAGACAAGGACAGTGTAACAGTAAAACTATGCAAAAATATAATTGAAAGGTTGATAGATATAAAGATCATCAGGGAAGGATACTATTTGCTCCAGATGGTCTGACAGTATGTTGCAATGTCTGGCCCTCTCTTTGTTAAGTTCGTAAGCTAGAATACTACCCTCTCCATTCATGAGCGCAGCAAGGTGTACTGTTTTGTTCCCTGGAGCCGCACATGCATCAATAACCTAAATGTTCAAACTGAAATTAACATTCGAGATTATATAACTATAAAATATGATATGATAGATTGAAATTTTCAACTGGTACATAAGAAATGCAACATTCTTGTTAAGGGTGCGACTGTTTGTTTAGATCCTAGTGGTTTTGTGCTTTGCGTGCGTACGGTTCTTGTATGGGGTTTTGCCTCATTTTCTTCTTAATATAATGATACACAGCTCTGCGTGTTCGAGGAAAAGATATCGAGTTAGCAAATCCATAAAAACAAGTATAGAAATTCTGCTTTTACTTAAAACTAAAATAAACATTGAGTGAATGTAATATGTATCATTGCTATTTATCGTATCCCTACATGAATGACCACATTTTTTAAATAAGAAGATGAATACATAGAAACTTAGGGAGTAGAGACGCGATACTATTTGCCAATTGAGTTAGAAGAATACACGGTACTATATTCTAGACAGCATTAGTTTATAAATTCCAAAACCATCCAGTCAGATGGTAACACCAAAGTTAATACATAATATTTATCTTCACTGAAAATGATGGCAAAATAAAATATCAATAAATTTTTGTCCACCATATGCAACGCACTAACCTTCCAGCCTGGCTTAGGGCACAATGCAACTGCTACCATACAACTAGCTCTCCCCTATGAGAACAGGTAGGAATGAAGAAAAAGGTCAATGACACAAGTATTATAAATCAAGTGACTTTCTCAAAAGTAAGCAAAAGGATCAAAAGGTAACCTGCAAAAACACTTTCCCATCTGTGACCAACGGATGGTTATGCAAATCAGTTCCAGGTGGGAGTACCAACATGTCTGGAACCATATCATCTTTGTCAACCTATTCAATACTGAGTGACTGAGTCAGTCTCATCAACAACGGTAGATATCAAAAGTAAGGCTGCAGTTGCAAAGATAGCTTCATAATGGAACATCAAACTAGAATGATATTACTCAGATCAATATGCTTGATTAATAACCTTAAAAGATAGATGAAATACCATGTATATTTTGTTCAATTCTTCAATGACAGACTCTGTAGTGATCTTGAGCGTGTTAACACGAAGAAATCGGGGCTTTGGTTTGACTGAAGAAAAAGAGAATAATGAAAAGCATGGCATGCATATAAATTCAAAAGTAGCATATAGTTTATGTTCAATAAGGACTGTACATCATTGACAGATAGAAATCAAACAAATGTAGAGAAGCAGTTGTTGTACACCCTTTCAGCAATCAGCAAACATGATTACGATCCTAATAGCGGCAAGCAAATCAATTGCGAAGCATGAAACTGACCGGAACTATTGATTTATTTTGGAACGACATTTCTTAAAATATAATCCACAATTTGCCAAGAGACAAGTCATACTGAATCACCATAACAAGGCAATTAGACAAATGTGCACAAACATATAGAAATGAAAGCAGAAGATAACCAATATAACATAGCGTGGACAATAGTTTTGAGTAGTGACACAAGGAAATGAACTCAGATGATCATCATCACATGAGACATTTTAAGTTCACAATTGTACCAACATGATTATGCAGTGCAGAGAAATTTAATTTAGTAGCATTTTGTTTGAACCACTCCAGAGCTTGAAGCCTTCAACAGTGAAATGGATACATTGATTATGAATAGTCAAGATCATGACTGGCTCAGGGTAGAATGGAGAGTACTCATATTACAAAAAATAGTGAAATATAAGCTACAATGAAGCTTGTCAGGGAGAAGGGTACCGGTTGTTTTATTGCTCAATAGGTCTTCAACGAGCGGACCTTCTTTCTGGCACAAAATTTATCAAGAGTAGTCCTAAGAGAATCCTTTTGTAGCATAATTAATTGCTCGACTGACCCAGAAACCGCAATTGCCTAAGAATGCCATTTCATGTTAGATTGTCTTTAATTGGAAGAAGAGACTGAATACACAGCTGATTAAGTTGAATGACATGTCAAATTCATTTTTCAATAGTGGAGGGAAGGAAACGAGTAAAATGATACAATCATTACTTAATCAAATGCACAATTCAAAGTATAAACATTAATAAAAACAAGATTTGAACTTAACAATTTAAGGAATAGACAAAGTAAATGCACAAAAAAACTGTACAACAAATTGATTGGTTTAATACTCTTAAGTAAACGATGACAAACCTGACCAAAGAGAATGTCATAAGTAGTCACATAAACCAATTCCTCTTGTTTCTGCAAGTCAAAAGGAAGAAATAAAACTTAGTTAACTCAGTCTTTCCTGCCTGAAGGTGTTTTTTTTGAGGTAAGGCATTATGCATTACTAATCTAAGAGGCATGTCTAAACTCTAAAGCGAACATGTCAAATTGTCAACGACAATGATAAAAACACAATGCAGCAAGAAAGATATAGTTACATCACAACAAATAATGGAAGTTGGCCCACCTTCCATTTGCTGTTTAGTATTCCACTCTGATGCTAAAACCTCTTTAAGAATTGGTAGATCTGACGAAAGGAAACAAAGAAAAATGTGGGGAGAAGTCAACACCATGAAACACAATTCGAATTATCAAAGCACAACAGAACACATAACATTTGCTCTATTCAAGCAGCAGGAACTATAGTTGTCCTCCACATACACTCAGATGACTAACACCACACTCCCAAATTACACCCAGCAAGTATGTGACTTTACTAACAAGTTAAATCTGGCTTCTTTCGAAGTTGATGGCTTGAGCATAAACAGTGAGGTGCCCAGCAGTGAAGTGTATTCATTGTCAAATTTAGAAGTGCATCTTGCATTGTGCATCATACATTCTTACTTGTATGGCCTGCACATGCGTACATCAACAGCTCCGTTCTTGCTACAATTTTATGGCTACAAGATAACAACTCTAAACAGCAGATAATGCACCCAACCACCAATCACAGCCGCACCAGAGCTCTGCAAGACTGCAATGGCATTCCGTCGAACACCTTGCGGCCAGAGCACGCCAAGGTAGCCGGAAGCAAACCCGGGGCGGCGCTTACTTACACTTGAGGGTCTGGCAGACGAGAGCGAAGGTGGCGCGCTTGTTCCGGACGGTCGGGGAGTAGACGAGGGACTTTATGGAGCCCGCGGCGCGCCTGGTGGCGTCCCCGCGGAGCACGCGCCGGAGCACCGCCGCCGCCTCTCGCCGCGCGAAGAACGCGGCCCGCTCCGCCGCGTCCCGGCTCGCCATCCGACGCTGGGGCCGCCGGTTCTCCCGGCCGGCGCGGGACCACGGCCGCGATTCTTAGGCTGTTGCGGCGGCGGCGGCGGCGGCATGGCTGACGGCGTTCGGAGGTCGGAGTTGCGAGGGGTTTTCCGTTTTTGGCGCTAGGGTGCCACGGCCTCCGCTGTGGTCGCTAGTCGCTAGTGAAGAGCCCGGGCGTTTCAGTTTTTTTAATAATATTCTTGTTTTTGTTTATTTTTTAAAATAAAATCATATCTCAACTTAGGAGTAGATCAATATTAAGTTTAACTAGACTTAGAAAAAATAATGTAGATATTTGTATTACTAAACAAATTTGATGTATAAATATGTGACGTGATTAATCTAATAGCATATATATTTGATATCATAATTTTTAGTAGTTGTTATATATATTAATTAGTTAAACTTATGCAGCAACATCATTTTTTTGCGATAAGCACCAATATCTAATTTATAACAGTTTATCTTCCTCATGCAGATTGATTTTATTCTTGATCATCCGACACAATTCGTACCGCTACGCGAGATATGCTCGTAACTATGACTCATAACTACAAAACCCAATAATCCATGATGACATGACATAACTTATGATATTCTATTTGCCTCCTTTACTAAGATATAGGGTATTCAAGAGGTAAAAAAAATCTAGAGCCAATTATACATGTTTCTATGTTATTCTGTTTGTCTCCTTTACCATCTCTTCTATTTTACTTTTTGAGATGGTCATCATCACCTGCTCTGCTTTGCTGTAAAGCAAACAACTATATGAGCGCCAAAAAGAACCATGCAATAGTTTAAGCTGCCGCTAGAACTAAAGATTATGTCACCCCATGAAATAAAATAAATTAGATCCTACAACCTTAGTTTCAAAATAATACGATTCCAATATAATGTACTCAATCAAACCTTCTCAAACCTGATCAATTCATTTATTCATCATGCAATATATTTAATTTCAAGTTATAATTTTTATAATTTTATACTATATCAATTTCAAGTTATAATTTTTATAATTTAATTAAAGTCAAGAGCTTGATTCGATCAAACATAAATTTTATTCTCTCTCTCTCTCTCTCTTTCTTTTTGAACGGAGGCAGGACACGTAACAATCATAACTGGTAACAATTGCCCTCTTTGAGAATTGATGAAACGCTGGCAAAGAGCATGCCACCTACGACAACGACTACCAAGTCTTCCTTGACCAGCTCCCTGCAAATTTACAATTCCGTCCCTCCAAAACCACCAAACCACACACCAACCCCACACCCCGACCTGCCCGCTCTAGCCGAGAAAGACGAGCCGAGGAAAAATCTCCCACTCGCAACAAAAAATGGAGGCATGAGCTCCGCCTCCTCCCCGCCTCTCGCCGATCTCCCCCAAACCCTAGCCCCGACCTGACCGCCGGCGGGCCCGCCAGCCGCCCGGCCGGCCGGAGAAGGACTCGCCGCCCATCTATACCCAACCTCTGCAGCGGGGCGAAGGGCGAGATGCCGTCGCACGGGGATCTGGACCGGCAGATCGCGCAGCTGCGCGAGTGCAAGCACCTCCCCGAGGCGGAGGTGAAGGCGCTGTGCGAGCAGGCCAAGGCCATCCTCATGGAGGAGTGGAACGTGCAGCCCGTGCGCTGCCCCGTCACCGTCTGCGGCGACATCCACGGCCAGTTCTACGACCTCATCGAGCTCTTCCGCATCGGCGGCGACGCCCCCGACACCAACTACCTCTTCATGGGCGACTACGTCGGTGCGTGGCGACCTACGCTCCTATAGCCCTAATAGCTTTCTCTCCCACGCGGCTGTCTTGCTTGCTCACGGTTTCTCTCGCCCCTTAGCTCGCGCGCGGAGCTGTGCTGATGCCTGACCCGGCCGATCTGTGATGTGCGAGGCTTGGTGCGGCCGAAGTAGGGAGTTTTAGATCGCGCGGTGAACCTGAAAGGTTGTTGGGTTTCGTGCGTCTGGTTGGATTGTTGGAAGAAGAATCTGGTTATCGGAAATTATTAGGGAACGTCTTTACTGCTTAACATAGTCTACTGGAGTTCTTGTAGTTCGTTGTGTCTAGCCTGCTAGGATTTTGCTGGTGCGTTTTAGCTCATTTGGTTACCGAGAAGACAATAATTCCTATCTATCAACATGTGGATTCCTCCTCCAGCAGTTTCATAAGAATTGTGACTGTGTTTGGATTTCGGAGAGTGTAGTTGATTTGTTGGCCTGTTGTTTTCGAGCTGATCTTTATTAAATGAGACAAAAAAATGAACAACTGCCATGTGATTTGGCAATTTAGTAGATATGCAAAAGGAGTTAAATGCATGAGCAGCCCCTGAATTTGTCAAAGGATGCCACTTAGGTCCATAAAATCTGAAAACGTATTTCTGGGTCCCTAAACTTGTTAAGTGGTGCACTGCATGGCCTAAACTTGTTGTCAATGATGAACCACAGGTCTATTTTGAGACCATGCCAACCACTGTGGTGCATCACTCTTAACAAGTTCAATGACCTAAAAATGCGTTTTCAAAGTTCATGGAACTAAGTGGCACCCCTAACATGTTCAGGGGGCCATTCTTGCATTTAATTGATATGCAAATGCCATAGGATATGACATTTATTTGAATGCTTGAAGGTATTTTTATAACTTTATTTTGTGCTGAGGGGATGAATAATTTAGTTGATGTTCATTATTTTATTTTCATGTGTAGTACATCTAGCATAACTGTCATTTTGTTAAATTGATTATGTGTCTGTTGACTGCAGATCGAGGCTACTATTCAGTTGAAACAGTTTCTCTGTTAGTGGCTTTGAAAGTCCGTTACAGAGATAGAATTACAATACTTAGAGGAAATCATGAGAGCAGACAAATCACTCAAGTGTGAGTTTACATCTACTAGTATTTGGATATTTTATTGCAACTCGTAATTGCTACTCCCACTTTTATTAGTACTTCCACAGTAGGTACAAGTGTTTGAGATGGACCCCCTCCCAAGCATACTTGATCATTTTGTCTTCTTATTCCTCAAGTAACCTGTCTACAATAGTAAATGTTTAATAATTTGGAAATGGATACTTCGACATAAAGCTCACGTTCGTGTAGATAAGGCTTCAGAAACACTCATTTGATAAGTTATCTTCTGTATGCTGGACTAGGACAGTGAGATTGTGTTGATTTAGTGTGGCAAACAGTAAACTATTAATGTCAGTGTTCTGTCAACACGCTTGGCATTGTCAACTACAAGGTTACATTAGGCGCTAGGCGATCTCTAGGTGGTGGACTTCTGCCTAGAGCTTAGGTCAGCCTAGGTGTTTCCTAGGCGTTCCGTAAATATACGTGTACACATATTAACTCAAAAGAGAAGAAGAAACAGGAGACTGCAGGCCTAGGTTGGATAGAAAGGCCCATGAAAAGCAGCCCAACCCCACCTTATACTTTCCGAACTTATCCATCCACCCTGACCTCCCTCCCCCAGCCACACTACCTCCCACTACCGCCTCCACCACTGCTGGCCTCCTCCGTCGCCCTCCTCTTCCTGGCCTGCCACCTCCACCACAGCTCGCTCGCTTCCTGGCCTGCTGCCACCTCCACCACCACCCACTCGCTTCCCCACCAACACCGCCGCCCGCCTCTTCCTGGCCAACCTCCACCTCTCCCGCCACTTCCCGGCCGCGCTTGACACCTCCACCGCGGCGTGCCTCCTTCTGGCCGCATCTGCTACCTCCACCATCACTTGCCATCCCCGCTTCACCCGCTGCCACCGGCGCATGATGTCCCTGCTGCTCCCGCTTCGTCGGGTTGCTGCCCTCTTTTTATCTATTCCTACCTCCTTCCCTGCTGGGAACTGCACGTATGGACACTGTGTTTCTACCGAGGGCCCGCCTGCACCCCAAGGTGCCGTGATATCCCCTCCTCCTGCCTACTCGCGCGTAAGCAGCCATGGAATATCGTCTTTTGGAACACTACAATGTTGCATGAAGACATCCAGCTAGGTTTGTGGCCACCTGATTGCCATGCATCTGTGCCCTGACAATGCACTGATAACTGTCTCCTGTGTTTGTCCTTAAACCTTCCATGGGTTTTACTACTGTTATTATGTCTCTATGCAGTGTTCTAGGTCATTGAAATGAACTCCACTTGTTTGCATGTTGCCTGCACATAATGGGCCTGTACACCATTGTGTTTCCAAGCTATTCTGTGAACTTACGCAGTGCAACCACACAATTGTTGACCTTTTGATTGGTTTGTTCCAGGTATGGCTTCTATGATGAATGCTTAAGAAAATATGGAAATGCAAATGTGTGGAAGTATTTTACAGATTTGTTTGATTATTTGCCTCTCACGGCTCTTATAGAAAATCAGGTATGCACCTCAGTTTGTTATGGTTGAATCCTATTATAGGCTTGCTGAATGCCTTTTGACATTTGAGAATCATCCATTTTGAAGGTCTTCTGTCTTCATGGTGGCCTCTCTCCGTCATTGGACACATTGGATAACATTCGCTCTCTTGATCGCATACAAGAGGTAGGCACAACATTGCACTGCTTTCATTATGAACCAAGTTTTCTTCTTTGCCTCCAGTATTTGATGCTGTGACTTATGGATGTCTTGTATGCTCCAATGGTTTTAAATTGCCTAGTTAGATATGGGTAGCGGTCAGGTTCAGTTGGTCGGTGGCTAGTCAGCTAGTTGGGCAGTATAATTGTCCTGCCTACTTGCACTGCTTGTGCGAAGAAATAAAAAATGTCCATTCTTAATCTATTGTTTGGTATTGGAGAAGTAAACATCATTCAGTGCAAACTCTATTCCAACAATTTAGACAGATTCAGTGAAGCCCTATTCTCCCAGTACAAATTATACTGCATCATCTTATAGATATAAGTCAAACAAAATCCTATTCATGATTAGGCAAAAAACACATCTAATTCTTGGACTCTCACATGCATAATAATAATAGAACATTTGGGCATGAAACTACAAATAGGAAATAGCATACGAATATCTTGTTGCTTGGAAACATGCAGTGCCAATTCATCTTTCCTACTGAGGCACAAATAGCAGATTTGGTGGATGAGGATGAATATCCAAAGTAATATTTCAAAGCTTCATAAGAGTCGCTGACCCTTGCCAAAGAAATGTGGGGCATAGAAAAACTCCAATGTATATACTCTTGTTGGCATAGCTGTTACAGTGGAGAAGGAAAATTAATGCATGTTCATTACTGATGTACTACTTTGTTTAGCCTTAGGGAAGTGGGAATGGTGATAGCACCATGAATGTGAAAAGATTTTCGATGCAAGCTAAATTGATTAATCAATAGGAGAGCAACGGAGTAAATGGCTTGTACAGTTGAGGAGCTAGGAATGCAATTGATTTGGAGTTCATCGTTATCTTTTCATTTTGTGATAATATTTAGTGGGATTGTAATTTAGTGACCGAGCTTTTTAGTAACTTGGTGGGCTTGTGGGATGACGTGGCTTCAGAAGTTGCAGATAAATCTGCTAGTGCGGATCTCCGATTTAGGTATATAATAGATAGTAGGTTCTAATATTGTTATAGCGGTCAATATACAGGATGACTATGACCGACTAAGCTTGACTAATCAGGCTGGTTGACGACTAATCATGATTAATCACCTGGCGGTCCCATGGAAACTAGGGCCAACTAAATGATTTGATAAAATTGCTTAACAACACTGATATTTTGTAGGTAGTTTTGGGATATTGGGAGAATTAACATATGTATTTTTGGATATGTGCAAATGCCATCATATTTGATTACTATCTCAAGTCATGCTGATACAATTTTGTAACGACCTTTGATTTTAGAGGGATGCTCAACATCTTTTAATCTTATGGAATGGGCTTACCTAAGGATAACTAAAGCGTGGCAACTAAAAATCCGCAAATTTAGGCACATGATTGAATCATGAGAGCTTATATTGAAAGCCTATATTTTCCAACACTTATTCTGTCACTTGCAGTTTTGCACTTAGCAGTACTTGGGATTTTACCTTGATCTATACTTGATACCATTTAGTTCTAATCAATGACTGGTTTGAGGTCCCATTTTTCTCAAATGACGCAGGAGAGCTGTGTGTCATTTCATTAAGAGAGGAGAAAGGTATAAGGGTAAGCTCAAACAGCCCCTCCTGAACAAACCACACAACCAGCTATCTAAAAAAAACTCACCAGTGGGCACTGGCTGAAGTAGAGACCACAACCAAGGGGATTAGCCTATCAACCAGAACCTAAAGTATTCTCTTTGGAGATGCAACCTAGTCATTGAAAAGTACCCCGAACTACACTTATGTAAAAATGCCAATGCTCGTGCTGCCGATTCCTAAAAACGAGAGTACCTGCCCGGGTGGGAAAGTCTCATACAAAGGAAGGTTGCCGCTTTTTCACTACTTCATGGGTCAAGGAGAAGTTAGCAAAAGAAAAGGTGGGCATAGGTATAAAGCTGTAGGAGGATACTTTTCTCTGTCAGGTGATCCTTCCTAAAAATAAGTATCTTGCTGGTCCCTCCACTTCCACTGAAGAGTTGGAAAAATCTATGACAACAAAGAGGTATTTTATTTTGAATCACTCCTCCAAGGAGATGAACTCCTACCAATATGCGACCAAGTCAATAAATCCCAATTAGTTTCAACCAGCTATCTAAAAAAACTCACCAGTGGGCACTGGCTGAAGTAGAGACCACAACCAAGGGGATTAGCCTATCAACCAGAACCTAAAGTTCTGGGGTAAATGTTCTAAAGAGCAGATCCTGGAGATTAGAAGCAGCTTCCATGCACCATATGCTACAGTGCTACACTCATCAACCACTGTTTTTAGGAGACCCAGAGTATTTGGCAAATCTCCATCAAGCACACAGGCATTCCTATGTTTACTTTTAGGCCACTAAAAGGGTCAAGGAATCCAGCCCCTTGTGGCAACTCCTTGGGAACATTTCTGATAGTGTTCCTCACCATCTAATAGCCTGTTTGGTTTGGAGATTGAATCCATTCCAATGGGCTGGTCAGGCATTAAAAATAGATCAGCTTGTCTGACCTTTTTTGCAGAATGACTTTGCCCGAGAGATGAGCTTGCTGTTGGTTCGTGGGAACACCGCACGTGGAACAGTTCCATGATGAACGTGTTAAGCTAGGCCTGGATATATTATCTACGAACACGAAGTCCCAAATATGTAGATACTCGACCAGCACTTGTATTGTTTAAGCTCCTTAGGTATCAGGCACCTAAGTGTTGTGAAGTGCCTGAGCTACTGTCCTGGTCTGGACTGTCGTTTTTGAAATCATCTTGTTATCTTGTGCAAATTAGGAGGTAGCTGTGCTATTTTCCTTCCTTGTAGCCATGGGTCAGCCTAGAACCGTATCTTTCTCCATTTCCAACTATAGAACCCAAAGCCACATCAAAGAGAGCTTGGGCATTTTCCGGCACTTAGAATTGACAGCAGCCTATGGACACAAAGGGTCTGTCCTTTATGCCCACAACCAATGGATGCTGTCAATTGCAGACCCTTTGTGCCCAGCTTGATAACATTGGTCAATTGCAGACAATGGATGCCCACTAGAATATGCCCACAAATGGTCTTTCTACTGTACAAGCCAAAATTTAAGATGTATGCTGCAAGTCTTCATCAGAGCAATGAATGGAAATTGCAGAACTCGCCAAATCAGTTCTGAGATTGAGACATGTCCAAACCTATCCAGAAGCTTGACAACATTGACATCATTGCAAGATGGCCATAGAAAAATAACAGCATCATTGGCATAGAAAGATACCCAGTGCTTGAAGTGGTTTTGGGAAGCTTGTGGCTGACATCTCACTATTAGTGAAGTGACCAAACAATAGTCATTTGCAATGAGGTTTGCTTATTAATTAAAAATCTGCCAGCGCATGCCTATTTGTTTGTGAAACATTTGCATCTGATAGTGAACTATTTTAAGAAGGTGCTCTGAATTTCTGTTACTATGATTACAGGGTTTGTTAGAGATCTATTTCTTTTTGAGGTGACCATACTTTGTTATGCGCATTATTATACATATAACTAAAAATAATTGAGCTGATAGTATCCTTTGACCTGAATGTTGAGGTGATGCTTATGGATGCTAGGAAATGGTGCCCAATGTGTCGGTTCTTGAATTGATAGCTTGCTAATTCTTGTGCTGTATTAATTGAATGCATTATACATCTAATCTCTTTAATCCTCAACTCATATACCTAAAAAATCGTGTGCAGGTTCCTCATGAAGGACCCATGTGTGATCTTTTGTGGTCTGACCCAGATGACCGATGTGGATGGGGAATTTCACCGAGAGGAGCAGGTTACACATTTGGGCAAGACATTGCACAACAGTTCAACCATACAAATGGTCTCTCTCTCATTTCAAGGGCCCATCAACTTGTAATGGAAGGATTTAATTGGTGCCAGGTAGGTCTTCAGAATGCAGCCTTGCATTTTCAATTTGTTTATATGTTCAACCAATTGGATTGGTATATCATGAAATAGTACACTAAATTGTGAATATAGCCTCTGTAGTTCCTTTCTGGCTTAGCTTGCAGTTACAGTATGGTCATTGTGGATTCCCTTCTCATAGAACTTGATGGAAAGACTTGCAAACAATAGCCTTTGTTGTGAGCATGGCCCTAGGCACCCTTGTGGTTGCAACTTGCTGATTATGTATCTTTGGTGTGCTGCCCTTTGAATGTTATTTTGCGCAGATATTATTCCACTGGAAGCGTAAATGGTTATTGTTATAATTCATGCAGGATAAGAATGTAGTCACAGTCTTCAGCGCGCCTAATTATTGTTACCGCTGTGGTAACATGGCTGCTATTCTTGAAATCGGGGAAAACATGGATCAGAACTTCCTTCAATTTGACCCGGCACCTCGGCAAATTGAGCCAGACACAACTCGCAAAACTCCAGACTACTTTTTGTAATTGTGGTGGTGATGTTTACTTACTGGTGTTGATGCTCCTCTCTTCCGCAGCATCAGGGTCTGTAGATCTTCTGTCCTTAGATATGGGTTCCATGAGCCCTACCTGTACGTCTCCCAATTCTTTTGTTTGGAGATTTTGTTGCTGCTTCTCGATCTTTATACAAGATGTTAAAAGTTAAGTGCCAGTGGATTTTTTTGTTTCTTTCTGTTGTACGTCGACTTTGTATTATTTGTAGACAGTGAATGGAATTCGCAGTAGGAACGCCCCTGCTATGTTTTTATTTCGGCTTAGAGATGTATATCATCCGCGTGGCTGAATAAATTCCGTCCAGGTGGGGAGGTTTTGGTTTGGGTTTGCAGCATCCCAGCCTGATGTGATGTATAATGTTGGTTGATGCCTTGTGGTTTCATTCTACAAACTTGTGATGGCTTAAATGATTTCATGCTGTTTCTTATATCATTTATGGAACACCCAGATCATTCAATATGTACAGATGACGCATAATCGACAACTTCACAGTTTAGCTATTTATGCTTTGGTTTCACGGTGTTTCTTTATGTTACATCTAGATCATTCAACATGTACAGAAGACGTATAATCGAAGATGTTTCTTATATCATTCAATATGTACAGATGACGCATAATCAACAGTTTTACAGTTTAGGTATTCATGCTTCTGTAAATATTATATCATTAATGGTACATCCAGATTATTCAATATGCACAGATGACGCATAATCAACAGTTTTACAGTTGAGGTTGCGATGAAACATCTGGGCATAGCATATTTGCATGGACAAAAATCCACAGGGCGAAAACAACTAGTAGGACAAATATTTTGTTCTCTCAACCGCACAGTAAATGTTGGCGTTTAATCACGACAAGAAATCAGAGCACAGCAAACCATATGCGTCAACAGGATGATTGCCCTTGCATCGTTTCTCTTGGTTAGCAGTGGGTCATAGAACACTTAGTTCAAGCGTCATAACATGTCCTGGCTTTACAACATGCATATTGGCACATGGCCCATCTAACTTCCAATCGATCAGGCTTCGTACCATGTCAGTGAGCTCGCGATCAATAGCCTGCTTGGCAAGTCCCCCGGGCAAGGTGCAATGTACGTCAGCTTCTTCCTAGAACGCAGAATGTTAGTTCTTCGTGCACACACATAATCCAAACTCACATATTTGCACTGTGTCCTAACATACCTTTGGATGTCAACATCAGTAACATGAATGAATCCGGCAATATTGCTGCAATGTATCGTGTAGCAGGTGTTAAGCGTACATCAAGAACGGTATACAACTTGTGAATTGTGATGGAATGGAAGCTGAAAATTCTGCGGATCTTGCTAGATAGTAAAGAAAGAGTTCAAAGAAAGTTGTACAGCAAAACAAAAGTAATCTAGCAGCAACCACACAAGTAAATTTTCATCGTGCCCAATACGAACACAGTAAAAGAATATCCTCCATACTATCTTTTGTCCAAAGCATGAGTGCATGACAACTAAAATAGTTCCTAAGAAAATATTTATTGCCAGAATTTGAGCCACTTGACAGGTGAAAACCTTGCTGCAAGATAGTCTAGTCAGAAGACATTGAGTTCTCATATCTATATCTAAATATGATTTACTGCTGACGACACTCAAAAGAGTATATCAGTAACATAAGCAAGATGGAATTGCCATGAACTTACGAGCTTATGGCCAGGAGGGGCGTAACTGTGCAAAGGTTCATGCAAAAGATGTGCAGAAGAGAATTCAAGAAGTGGCTAAGCTAAGCTACGGGTGAATTGGATGCATGGTTTTTGAAGCGTCGTCGCTGTTGAGGAGTACCCCAGGAGCCACAGGACGCCAGAGGGCTTTAGTTACGCCATATCGCCTAGGCGTCCAGGCGTACCCACAGGACGCCGCAACGCCTCAAAAACCATGGTTGGATGATAACAAAATCAATAAGTCTGAAGGAAACAAAAATTGAGTGCCTGAAAATGTGGTAGAACAACGATATGCAAGCAAATCCAAGGCTCAATTACTTGCACCATGTATTTTAATTTTCTGAATGCTGGCGTACCAGCTGTACTCTCTAAGTAATGCAGACTTTTGTGATCTACTACCTCCAATCTGAGTCACTTTTGCATAAAAGCTATCTTATTGGACCAAGGCTGTAACATAAGTTAAACCTGGTATGAAATTATTACCTAGAAATTATTTCATCAGGTTCCTTAGCATAGGAAACGGCAAGCACTGTATGGATCATATCCGTGCTGATGTTGACAGCAACAAGTCGAGTAGGATCTGCCACAGGTTCTGCACCTATAGGTAATGCTGAACGGGGAGCTTGATGTCCACCACCGATTTTGTACACCGAGACATCACTGAAATTGACAATGTTTGAGTGCGGCGCAAGATCATTTGCAATCCCATAAAAATATTCCTGCAAACAAAGCCTTTTTAGCTTAAATCAATGTTTGAGGGCATAGCTGGTCACTTTCTACTCCAGAAAAATAGCTTACCCTGATTCGGAAGCTTCTTGTTTTTTGCCGATACTTTGAATTTCTGAGGACAACACCCTCTGATTTATGAAGTTTTACAACATCAATGTTGGACTTGCTTTGAACTGCATCTTTTAACATCTTCCAGAGTTTCTCCTGCAAACCATAAGATAGATCAGATAATACCAAGAAGAGCTTCATTATCATATGGTTTCAAAGTTATACATGATTTTACATTCAAGATAAAATGTGTGCTATAATGTTTCAAAATTATTACAGAGCTCTCTAGAGCACTTTATATCATATCACACTATAATGTGTGCCAATATGACAAATCATACATGCTAACAGTTGCAGTTGTTAGCGAATCTGCCATTTTTCCTACTTGACACTCGTGCTTATATGCACTTTCTGTTCATCATTCTGAATATATGCTGCAGCCTGAACACTCTTCTGATTACTATCTAGAATTAGACGTGTCAGTACAAAGCTTTATTTTCAGCAGCTCAAGTTTCTTCATATGGCTCAGATTTTCTAGCTTATTTGAAAAGAAATATCTCAATTAACTTCAATATAGCACACTTGATGCATCAATGGATCATGATGATACTGATGATCAGTTTATAAGAAAACATGCCGAAAGGGATACTGCTAGAAGAGTATGTTTTGTTTCTACTTGAAATTAGATGCTACCAGCCCAAGATGTCTCTACCAGCCCCAGAAACAAATATCATCTTACTCAATAGGGTATATTCTTTTATGAATGATTTTATAGGTAACATTTACTTTTAATTTTATTTTAAAATGATTAACACGGAACCTCGATTATAGCATACTGCTGTAACAAAATGTTTGGTTGCCTATGACATTTCGCTATAAGTTGAACAAATAATATAGTCTATATTTGAGTATTAGTGACTGTGAAATGAAACACAGGATGAGTCGTCTACAGCATAATAAACCTTGAAAAAACCCAGTGATGTTCATATGAACACAACAATGCAGAACTTGCCTGTCCCAGTACCAGTACTACATTGGCCTTGAAGGTTTCAATTGCATTGAGAAGTAACTGCAGATCGTAAAATGAATTATCACTTACTACACACAGGGGAACAGTATGAATCTGAAAAATGACTGTTATTTACTTGAAGCCAACCACTAACCTCATACCCAAGGCCTTCAACCCACCCCATTGTATTGATAACCATTCCTGCTGCCCTAGATTCAGCATTGCCAGAGAACTGTTTCTCCAATGTTTTAGCTAGCTCCTTCATAAGAACTTTGTAAACATCCGCATTAATACTGTTGGTAACACAACCAATGGTTAAGGTGCCAAAGCAGTAGATAGAAGAATAGTGTTAATGCAGAAAGCTCCAAGTAGTATCAACTGCCAAAGAATAAAGTGGAGAGATACCTTGGACTTGGGTGGCCATAGAAGTATACCAGTGGCATCTCCAAGGAATCCCATCAACTATATCTATAGGTTTCTCAATTGGTGTGGCAGAAATACATCCAGGGATTGTTATA
Source organism: Themeda triandra (assembly GCA_018135685.1). NCBI lineage: Eukaryota > Viridiplantae > Streptophyta > Magnoliopsida > Poales > Poaceae > Themeda > Themeda triandra. The sequence goes on along the minus strand of JAENPR010002538.1, from coordinate 34,049 downwards.
GATCCTTGGCCAATATCTAAATCGACATAAGTAGGCTTCCAACCCAGTTTGGCAGCCCAGCTAAGGAGCATCTTGCAAAGAGTACTTTTTCCAGAATCTGTTGGCCCCACAACAATCACTCTAGGTCCCTAAGCCAGATATAGCAAGAAAACTTCAGTGAAAAGGAGATAAATATATGATCTGTTTGGTTGCTTGTATTAGTCTCAGCCTAAGTCAAACATAAACGTATGCAGTGTCTTGGTGTTTAGTTGTTATGCAGAAGCAAGCCGCATTTGATAAAACTATATTTGATTGTCCACATTTTGTTGCATGTAGTCACATCCATGTTATAGTTGAGGTCTCACGTCTCTATTAGAAGAGGTATGAGGATGAGAATATTTCATTTTTTATTTTGTACGTGCGTCGGCTTGTACAAATCTGTATTGTTGACGTACTAGCTAATCTAGCATTGGGCCTGCTTTGAGCACTCTGTAAGACTGCATAAGAGCCTACCAAACACGAGCAAACTGCACTGCAAAAAGCCTAAATAAAGTGCTAACATAGGCAACCAATGAGACCCATAAGCTCTAAAGTCCCGTGCCAAGAACAACAGCTCACTACTCATGTTCAAGTTTAATTTGTGATGATGTTCTGCCACACTCGTACCTTGTTAGGGTTCCAGTAAAAATTATTTCTAGACAATCATATGGAACATAGAACCATATTGCAATCTAGATGTTATCATCAACACAGAGCTACATATGATAATTACATTCTGATCTGTCTTTTGAACATAATGTCAGAAACTCAGAATCACACAGGACAGTATCATTTGTAGGCTTGTTTAGTCTTTGAACAATAATAAAGAATTAAAAGTGGCACTATGTCAAATTTCACATTGTTTTACACTCACTCTGACTATCTCTAGGAATATTCTAAACTAACATTCCACACAGTTGACTAAAAATTGAGAAACTCACAAGCTAGTTGTTCTGAGATAAAGTTTTGCATCTCCTACAGATCCTCAACAATGCAACAATCCTGCAACTGTATGATCATGAGATGGATTAAATCAGAACTCACCTGTGAGGCCTCTATATCGCCCCCCTGTGCTGCAGCGGCCCTCGCCCTTGACCTACGGGCATCCAGAATGGCATGCGTGTTGACATAAATTACCATTGGAGTCTGTAACCCACAACAACAGAATCATCTCACCACAGCGTCACACCACCCAATAACCTCACTATTCCCAAATTCACACAGAAACGATGCCAGTAAAGAGAAGGCCACCGAGCGCTCACCTCGTCAGACGTGTACTCGCTCTCGCTCACCCCATCCAGCTCCACCGTCGCGCCGTGCCAGGTGAAAATCTGAGCAAAACAAACAAATACAAACGGCGACGGAAATCAGCACCGACGAGCAATGGCCGCACAAGCAGGACGAGGGCAGGGGAAGCTGGGTTCTCTTACGGCGATCTTGGATCGGGGAGGGACGGGGACCCAGCCCTCCGGGGGCAGCTCGGTGCCGAAGATCTCCGCGGTGCCGGTGACGAGGCGCACCCGGAGGGGCGCGTCGGGGAGCACCTCCACGCGCAGCTCGCTCTGCGGGGCTAGCTTGTACTGCCGTGGCGGCTGCGGGGCCGCGGCTCCGGCCCCGCGGTTGCGGCGGCCATGGTACGGGGGGTTTTGGAGGGAGACGGCGCGACGGCGAGGGTTTGGGCGTCGCCGGGGCCTGAGAGGGCCGAGGGATTTCCGGGGATGGGGGTCTTCCTGTCCGTTCGCTCGGACCGAAGCCGTTCTCCGAGCGGAGCCGCGCAATTCCCGCCCGCGGGCATGCAGCTGCGCCAGCGCGCGTGGATTTTCGGCCAGCCGCACGCGGGATCTGGCGGGGCTGGGGCCCACCTCATCGACAAATAAAAAAAATATGGGAGCCTTTATATGTCTGTCAACAGATTTTGCAAATACAAATCTGTCGACCTTTTTGACTAGTAAAGAAAAAAAGCACATCTAAAATCCGACAGATTTGGTGACAACCAACTGTCCGATTATATTAACAGGCAAAGAAACAAAAAAAACCCGTTAGCAGACCACCGGATGGAGACCATCGTTGGGAGCCCCATAGCTGCCACCTCCGGATGGTTAACTGTGGGCCTCAAATTCTTTCCCCTGGCACCCCTGGTAAGCGAGGCAGCTTCATCGCCTGCACACTGCCGGACGGGATCATCCAGCGCGGCGGAAGGCGGCAACTCCCTTGGCCGTCCAGGATCCTCGTCCACATCGCGCTCAGCAGCCGCCCGTACGTCGTCCCCGGCTCAGCCTCCACGGCCTTGATGAACTTGTCCGTCATGGCGCCGATCCAAGACGACTCATCGGAAAATGCCTGCATGGTGCATGTATTACATATGTAACCAAAACGATATGATAAACTCAACATCTGAACCTCCATCTCATCATAACAGAAAGTGTTTCTACAACAGAGGAGTTTTGGTTGAGAGCTGGACATACGCTGGCATCGGCAAACTTATGATCGTCGCTCTAGATTACAAAGCATATAGAAGGAAGCCAATGTCTGCTAGAGCTGCTTCAGAGCCTCCTCATGCTCTTTCTGCAGATTCGGAGAAAATGCATGAAGAAACAACCAAAAAGACTCTATAGGCTCTAAAGATTAGTATTCAACTAAAGACCAGTAAGCAATATAGTATCTTGCAAATTTACCAAGATTCACATCTTTTACAGAAAAGAAAAAATTACATACTTCTCTGCAAATTTCAGCACGTTCATCTGATCAACCAGGGTTATTGATTATATAAAGCTAATTTTCTATTACTGCAGAACATAACATTGACAAGGACAAACATGGAGAAAATAAAGAGTTGGCTTAATTGATGAATACGACAAGTGCAAAACATATTAATTGATCTGGTGCACGTCAAGTACCAGTTTTTTTAACAGGGCATGTGCAACTAATCAGCTAATTAGGGCCAAGCCACAATAACATCAACAGATCTGGCAATACAGTTATTAAGAACTGAATTAAATTACTGAGCAAAAATATATTATTGTGACAAGGCCATAATGGAACATAAATCTACCTGATAATACAATTATTCTATACCATGCTCAGCATGTGTACAGGTATGCACTCAGTTTCATATACCAATGGGCATTAATGATGCTTGAATCAGCCTCAACTTATGGACTCCTTAAAGCTTAGAAATATATATGGGAGAATATGTTGAGCTGTCACTGAATGATTAAGGTCCATTCAAACCCAGAACAGAGAAAGCAAAGATTCAAGGCAAAGACCTGTCTCCTAGACCTTGGAAACAGTAGCTAACGTACAAAAAAGCCTCTGACAAGTATGTTCTTGGTTAAGTGGAGATGGGTTCAAATTTGAGAAAACAAAAAATAGGCCCAAGCTGAATCTAAAAGCTATGGCCAATATGCTCCTGAAATAAGTTCGCAACCATATAAAATTGTCAGGAAACAACACAATTCATAGTAAACTAACAACACAATTCATAGTAAACTACTGGTCTGTATCTAAATATGAATCTGAAAAATAATAATGACTACAATAAAAGGCTAAAAAGTAATGAAAAAGGGTGCCTCATTCTAGACACAAACAATGTCCAAGATAACTTACATGTTTTGTTGAAGGCCACAATATCACAGCTTCTGGATGACTCCAACAACTACAGCTTTGAAGGAGACAAAGCTAAATACAACTGCAACCTCAGCCAAATCAACAACCAAAACTTTTACAATCTAAAACTCATCCCCAAACAACTCCTCAAATCAAATCATTGAGATTATAGCTCACCCTGGAGTGGGGTACTACAAAAACAAAGAGCATACAAGAACATTAAAGCTAAAACTCAAATCAACTACATGGACTATATTACAACTATAAACAACATAGGAGATATCTAGAAAAAAACTTACTTCTTAGCAATCTCAGGGACATCAGTCTTACAAATCACCTGCAGATAATAACTTATGAGAAAGAAACACACACACTGATAGAGAGAGAGAGAGAGAGAGAGAGAGAGAGAGAGAGAGAGACAAAGACAACTCAACTCTCAGCCACAGCCACAACGAATGCCACTCACATTCAATTTTAAATAGCAGATACAACTCAACAAAATTACACTACACTGGAAAAGCCATCATCCACAACTAAAGGCACCTAAAACCTAAAGGAGCCACAAATGGCACCACTTCTTGTCGACACAAACAAAAGTAAAAAACATCAGCCACACCTAAAGGCAGCTAAAACCTAACTAAGCCAAAGAGGGAAGACAACCACATATCCAAAGGAGCAACAACTAATGGTAGCTACAAGACACGGAAAACTAAAACCTCAGCCATACCTAAAGGCATCTAAAATATAAAGGTTCAACACAAGGACGACATCCACAAATCCAAAAGAACAACACAAAAATAAGCTAAAACCTAAAGGAGACACAAATGACCGCTAAACCATAACAGCTGCAACAAGTGCAACTGTACCATCTCAAATGACAGCTCACAATCTCACAATCTCACAATCTCAGCTAAACCTAAAGGAGACACAACTACAACCTCAGCCACAACCACAACATCTGCCAATCAGCTGCAGACACACATAACAAAACCCCTCAGAAAAAACAAAATCACAACCCAACTCAAAAAATCACCTGCAGATAATAGCTCAGAAAGACACGCAGACACAAACCAAGAGAGACATAACTAGAGCCGTCACGCAACCACAACATCAACCCATGCAATCTCAAATGCAGTTGAATGCACAAAAACAACATTCTCAGCCAACTGAACATGTTTCAGATAAATAGGATAACAAAGATTCAGCAAATTAACTGAAGCAAACGCAACCATGCATCGCATTTGCAAATCCTATTTAAATTTTTCTTAGACTTGGCCAATGGACACTATATGTTAATTTTTCTTGCTGACAGACCTGGCCAATGGCCTGATGGGGTTGGAAAATCTTCCATTAGCAAAGACGGTTTAACAAACATGACGCAAATTACAAAGACAATTTGACATGTGATTCAACAAATTAGGATTTCAGAGGTCCTTCAATTTCTGATAAATTAATTGAAATAAACATAAATGAAGTCCGATGTACTGCGCACAAATAGAATGGTTGATACATGTCAAACAATAAATCATCAACACCATTATTGCCATCAAATAGGAGACTCGCCATTACCACTATATAAGAAAAGAAAATATATATAAGAACAAAAAATGTATCAGAATACATAGAATACTGAAAAGCAAATGTAGGGAGCACTATCACCCGGAACAACACAAACAAAAGAAACATTCAGCAGAAAGGACTGCAGTAACCCAAAAACATTAGTAGAAAAAAAATAGATATGACAAGCAGGTTGGGTATCGACAGCACCACCTAAAAAAATTTTGGAAGGCAACCAACTTTCCTATCCATTTTATATATAAACACGTGCCACTAGTTACCACAGATTTCATCGCCATGATAGGAAGACTGCTCACTAGCTGGACATAATTTACTGCATGTAAATGCATTTCAACAAACTCTATTCAGAAAAAATGGTTCGGCTTGAGGAAACAAAATGGAGGGGAATACCATGTTGTACAGGTAACAATAATGTTTCCCAAATATGTATTCCCACAAAAGTTCTTTGGTTGTGAAGATAATTAAGAATGATGTATAAATAAAACACACAGCAATGATCAAGAGAAAACACACACTGCGACGATCAAAGGTGTGCTATGGTTGTGCTCATATATGGTTGAGCCATCAGCAACCACTCATATATGGTAGTGTCAAACAGGAAATGAACAATTAATTTCCACCTTGAGTCTACTATTGTTGGGTTCTAGCAGAGTCGCAGAGCTACTACTATCAAGTGCTCTTTCTGATGTACAACTTAATAAGTGTTGCCTATTTCAGTCATTGTTTGGCCAATGCTTGACTAAACTGAATGGGATTGAATTTAAAAGTATACAGACAATATTCAACAGGGCATTCGGACCCTGAAGGCACTTGCTCTCATGGAGAGAGGCAAATCAGATATCACAGACACACCATAGCCTCTAATCTCCCTTGAGTCCCCTCCCAAGCTAGCACGAACATACAAACAGCACCACTACCTCCTCAAATCAGTGGCACCACTGTACCACCATCGGGCCTCAGCCTTCGCCACCTCCCACCCCTCACGCCACACCCTACAACCACCCTAATCTCCCTTACATTCACGGTCCAGCCAAGACATCAGCGCCCAAAAGCAATGGCACCATGCAGAATGCCAAAAATAGCTCCTCAATCAAATCAACAAAAAGCACAACAAAATCTACAGGAACCACACACCTCAGCGGGAGGCAAGGCGAGGCTCTCGCACGGGCTCGGCAGGAGGTTCGGCGAGGGGCGCCCCAACGTCTGTAGCTCGACGCAGCTCCAGCCCGCCGCGACAAAACCACAACCATACCTCAGCCAGAAGACACGGCGAGGCTAGCGCGGGAGGGGCGGCGTGGGGCGGCGCAACCGCGCAGCCTGCGCCTGCGCACACCGCCGGAGAGGACGGGGGAGAAATGCGTAGGGGACGAAAAGATAAGAATGGGCGCGGGTTTCTAAAATAACGCGTCTACACATCTTGCAAACTCGTTTGCGGACCCGTGAGCACCTGCGAACCTGAACACCCTTGCTGACCCGAGAGAAAATACAACACGCATCTTGAAGCAAAAATCAACGTTCCAGAATTAGACAGATAAACATCAACAAAATCATTGACGAGATAAATAACAAAATCCAAAAAATATTACCAAACAAAAAAGCCAAATTAATTTCTGATTATACCATTGAATCCGTTGCAATAAATTCTTCAAAACAAGATCCCACATAGATATATTTTAAAAAAATTATTTACAAACATTTATCTTATGATGATTTTTCTTAAAAGCATGATACTCGAACATCGCTATTCATATGACAGAGCATTGCTAATAATATGATAAAACATCTCCTATAACATGATAGAACATCGCTAAAAATACATGACGAACATCACTAAAAACATGATAGAACATCGCTAGAAATATGGTAGAACATCGCTAAAAACATGTTAGAACATTGCTAAAATATATGATAGAACATCGCTAAAAAAATAATAGAACATCGTTAAAATAAATAATAGAACATCACTAAAAATACATATTAGAACATCGCTGATACATGATAGAGCATTACTAAAATAAATAATAAAACATTGCTAAAAAGCATAATTAGAAAAAAGAAACAAAAGAAAATAAATAAAAAATGAAAAGAAAGAAAAAATAATAAATATATGAAAAATAAAAAAATATAGCAAATACATTAAACATAAAAGAAAGGAAAAACAGAAAAGAAAGGAAAAAGAAAAAACAAAAAGAAAAAAAAACAAACGCCACGTCGCGCGCACATGAGGGAAAGGCTCGCGGGAGCGCGTACAGGGGTGCATGCGAGGGAAAGAAGGGCAGCTAGCCGCGCATGCGCGGGAAACAAGCACGGCCAGGCACAAGCGCGTTGCGCGGGAGCCCGCTCGGATGACGCATCGGGTCCGAGCGCTCGGACCCGATGATTTTCGGGGATTTTGGCCTTTTGGGGGTGTCTGGATCGAAATGCTGTATTTTGATGAGTGTTTGGTTTATTTTTACTCGTTGACCCAAAACAAAGTATCGATCTCAAAAGAAATTGTTTTTTTCAATTAGCTACTCCATTATAATTTTCAAATGGTAAATCGTTTTAGCTCTTTTATTGGATATACACAAATTTTACTATATGTATATATATATATCTAAAGACATATGAGCATCTCCAAATCTCCCATAAAAATAACTAACTCATTATTGTTGGTATTGATTGGTTTAGGTAATCGCACAAGTTACACTGTTGTAACATATATGAGCATGTGTTGATGCCGAATTAGGTCAACACACCGCACGTGGGCTTTAGACGCCCTCAAGGTAGCCCTAGGCGACCTGCAACGCAGCGACGACGCAGCGTGACCGGCAAACCGATCTAGAGATCGATAGACCGATGTGGAGCTCGTCGACGGCCGGAGATAACCAACACCTTTCGCGGTGAAGAGCGGCGAGGTTTACGAGCAAACCGGCAAAGGATAATCGACGTGTTTACGGGACGAAGAACCGACTAGTTTCCGAGCAAACTAGCAAAGGAGCCGTCGAAGCCCTAGCCTGAGAGGGATCTCGTCAGGGCAAGGAGGTCGCCGGTTGCCCTAGGTCGGCGGACGAGCCTAGGACGCCATCCTTGATCGCCTGTATCATGCCATGGGGCAGCACGGAGCTGGAGAATAGAGCAAGGGTAGAAGATAGATTGATCGTGTTGTGTTTGTTTGTCGATTGGTTGGATGGGTTCAATCGGCCATGATCCCCTCAAATATATAGGGGGGTGGTCTTATCCCAGTAAGAAACTCTCCCAAAACTCGTCCATCAAGTTTCCCACGAGTTGGGCTTTCCAAAAGTCCGATTCGTAGACGAATCGGACTTCCCGAGAAGGCGTCGGACGCGGACGCTCGTCCGACGCCAGCGTCTGCCAGTCGCGTGCACACGGGAAGTTTCTGTTCCGCGTCCGACAGGGGCCGGACACGTCCGACGCCCCGCCGTGTTGGCACGCGCGGCTCCCTGTCCAGCGTCTGACGCCGCGTCCGTCGCTCTGGGCAGCGCGCGTCCGTCGGTCGGGCCGATCCAATAGGTCTCTGGTCCGCGTCCGTCGCGGCCGACCGCGTCCGACGTCTGGCTTCGGTCGCGTCCGACGCCGTTGTTAATGCTCGCCGCATGCGCTTCGCCCGGACGCACCGGACGCCCGGGGGCGCGTCCGACGCGTTGGGGTCGGCGTCCGGTGCTCATGACTGCGCCGAATTTCGCCCGTCTTCGCCGTTCGTCGATGTATTGACTTACATTTTACTCCTTTGCCAAATTTAGGTGTCAACACATGCCCCCCTGTTTTCAAGTGAATTAGTTGATGAACTTGAAAATACTCTTTCACCTGTCAACCAACTAGCAACAATGCCCATCACATCGGCTAACTGGCGACTAAGGGCGATGTATTACATCGGCCATTTTTGTTCTAAGGGCGATACATGTATCGGCCATTATTTGGAAGAGCACTAGGCTTCTTGCCAAACAATTGGGAAGTATTTTTAAAGATACTTCCCGTTGATTGCTCTTGGGAGACTATCAACTTGCATCACCTCCACTAGCTCATTTTATTTTTCAAGCACCGCTTCGACCATCTCCAGAAGGTTCTTCCAATTTGGTGACTTCTTGTCAAACTTTGGTAACTTGATCTTTATTTTTCTTGACGCCACCTCCTTGAAATATCTTCAATTTTCTTTTTGATGAGCTTGATCGAAGTTTCATGGATTTTTTCCCACAATCTTCTCGGATTATGTTTGTAATACAATGTGGGAGTCCTTCAAATCTCCAAATCGGTACTAGAACTACCAAAATCTGAACTAGACCGATTTGGCACGCCGTTTGACGAATCAATGGCATATGCCCCCGAAAGAATTGGTTAACCCGACTATTACGGCAATGAACCAATTTACTTGTACCTACATAGAAAAATATGCATCGGCTATTCTTATATATATGAAAGTTACATCCACTGATGCCATAGCCAGATGTGTATTGAGCTTTATCATGTTGGCCTTTAAATTTTCATGTCTTTGGCTTCAACATGTTTTACCTGCATGGAGTGCAATAAACCCAAGCCGAATGAAATAACTTCATGTTCGGCTTTAATGTTTGATGCAAATATGGTCTTAATCGGCTTGATGTTTCAAATAACGCACCACTATAAGAAACAATGACCAAGCCAACACTTGGCCTTATTTGCAAGCCGATTAATCAAGATTAAATCCTCCATGGGTAACAAACAGATAATTGATTTCATATCCTGAATCAATTCCATGCTCAATAATAAAATCAGCAATGACTTGACACTCAAATGATTTTTCAATGACTCAAAAGTCAAGTCATATTCGAGATAGAGTGTATGCCCACTTGCCCATCCTAACAATGAGGATTAGCCAATGTAAAATACACACATCGGCTTGGCATGCAACGACACATGTACTTGGTAAAGAATACTTAGATAAACAAAGTACGGTGATGAGCATATATATTTTCAAAACCTGGGCATACCTCACTTGGAATCAAGAAGACATCAATCAATATTTATGATGCACCTCTTCTTTTGTCCTCTTGAATCAAAGCAACACCATTGTACCCTCTTCGGCAATAATATATAATATGATTGCGATTAATTCCCGATGCACGAAGAACAGGTGGTGTTGATAGAGAATCGACGAGAAGCTCGATTAACCGAATTTATAATTGGCTTCTAAATTTCACTCAAACTATATGATGATATGGACCCGATTATCAATCGGCTCAAGAGCTTTTCTAGTGACCAAAATCAGCAAGCTTCTCTTTGACAAGCAGATCATATCATCATGCCCCCGGGCCTAAAAGCCATCAAAGTAAATCACGAAGGGGTCTTTTCAATAGCACGATGGTTGCTAGCATTCATCGGCTAATTGTATGCTAAGGACGATAATAACGTATCGGCCATATAAATTCATCTACATGAGCACGCATAGCCGAAATAGAATATTTCGGCTATCGATTATTGGTAGGCATAATAATTCGGCAACCCTCCATAACATGAAGATCCCCACCAAGGATCAAAATAAGGAACCGAGGGTTGACCATATATACCATGAGATGAATTCCATATAAACATAGGCAGAGAAGATGGATGATGTGAATACCAAAGATTTTGATGATTTGGTGCAAATCTCCAACTCGGCAATTGCTTCTTGAATCTTATTCTTCTATTCTTTGCCTTCATTGCAGCACTTGCTTGAGCATCATCCTTTTGAGCTTGAATACTTCCTTTAGGAATCCAAGCTATCCCTTTTTCCTTCAGCTTCTCTGCACTAAGTTTCTGCAACTTCTTTTCTCGCCACTTTGGTAAACCGATTGAGCATATCGGTTTTCGTTTCTGTTTTGGACAGCAGCAATTCCTTCTTGTTTTTTGGCACTTTCATCTTCTTTTGTTCAAATTTGACACCTACAAAATCATTAGATGATCTTCTTGCTTCTTCGCCACCTATAGCCGGATTTTTCAGCAATGTAATCGGCTTTTCAATTGTTGCATTCAAATCTGAACTTTTCTTCTTTCGGCCATCATATTTCACACGGTAAACTTGTTTTACCGCTTTCTTCTTTGGTTGAGCTCCGGACCGATTTTGATCAAATCGGTTACTATAAGATGATGGTTTCTCTCGAATATCAAGGAGCTGCATATTCTATATATTGTGGCTTGAAATATGATGGAACATGTGCCTCTTCATCAAACCAGCCCCAAGATGAATAAGGATGAAAGTATGCGGGTCAGTGATCCATACGACGTGGGAATTGGCTGCTCAAAAGGAGAATATGTTGCCGCTGCATGAGATCTCTTCTTTTGTCAATTCCTCCCTTGAGATTTGCGCTTTGGAGGCAATCTTGATGGCTGAACTTTCTTTAATTTATTGGCTGTATTTGCTTCGCTTATCTTCTCATATTTAGCTAGAAGCTCTTCGAAGCTAAGCTTCGGTCTTCTATCTTTCCTCTTGTAGTGAGCTTTGCCTCCATTAGCATTGTGAGCATCCTTCTTCTTTTCTCCATCTTGATAGATATGCTCTAAAGAAGGATCCTCAGCTGATTTTTCTTGCTCAACGGGATCAATCGGCTTTTGCTCTAGTTGGAGAGATTCCACTTGCCCCCGAGTGCCTTCTGAAATTGAAGTGACATTGTTGTCCTCTGAAATATTTTCAATTTGTACATCTTGGACAAAGAACCTTGTCTTCACTTGAGGGTTTCTCATCTCTCTCTGAGCACTTGTGTCTTGAGCTTGAATGAATCGGCTAATTCAAGCCGATTTGAACCCCGTTTGCCATCAAGACCAATTGAATCCAACTGGTCTATTTGTTGAGCTTCGAGAAAATCTCAATCGGCCTTTATCAATGGCCGATTGGACCACGACGAAACATATTGCGAGTTACAAGTATTATGATCATAAGAGTTATGCCACTTGCAATATGTAAGCTCTTCGAGTTTTGAATTGATGGCAAAGCATTGTGATCAGTGATTCTAATAAAATTGTTTTTGAGCAAAGTTGTCAAACACATGATCACAAAAAGTAAGGTCAAAGGTGTACTTTGACTTCTTCAACCGATTCTTCTATGGAGTCGGTTTTAAAGCTAGGCAAACGAAGGGATCGATTTGACATCAATCCATTCGGCCACACCTTTGCAACTACTTTTAGAAAGCTCTAACTCGACAAACCAAAGTACCATCGGCCTTACCATGTGGCACAACTTGTTGGCCGATAGAATCTAAATTTATCTTATCTTCAAAAAATATAAAGCTATTTGTAATCGGTCTTTTACAACTATTTACAAGAATGTCTCTAATAGATACAGCAACTGAAATAGTAAGACCAGATTGGAATTTAAGCAAAATATTTGTATTTTGTACCTTGTTGATCATGTTGGAGAGATGTGTGTCCTTGGATTGAACGACGTTGCTTTTTGTCTCCAAAGAACGATCAACAAGTGCCGAATCATCCAAAGATGCATCGGCGGGGCCGTAGAAACCGAAGAAGTCGGCTTAACCGATTGGAGGTCGGTTAGGCCGACTTGGGCATTAGAAACAAGTGGAGTCGGCTTAGCTGACTTGAAAGTCGGCCTAGCCGACTCGAGGCCGGCAGAGACGGTCAGACTAGCTGGCTCAGAAGAAAAAGTCGACCTAGCCGATTGTATAGTCGGCTTAGCTGACTTGGAGCAAGCAGGCATCCCTCCCTTCGCAGGAGCTTGATCTTCACTAATGATGTAGTAATCACTAGATAAACGTATAACTCCTTTAGCTCCTGACAAGTCAAATTTAGCTGGCTTTTGATGCTTTTTACGCTTTTCAAGACTTGCCTTTTGAGTGCCCACTAGCAATTTACTTTTGACCGATGACTTAATCGTAATCGGTCTCTTCTCATTGGTCTTGCCAAAATGTTCATAGAACAACTCTTCTAATCTAGGCCATGACCAAACTGAACATTCCGGTAAAGATGTAAACCACTCAAAGGCAGCACCAGTAAGAAATAAAGGAAAATTTCGCACTTTCATATAGTCTTCTACACCGCTACCACTTAACTGCAAATACCCAAGATACCAGTAAATGTGTTCTGAAGCAGTATAATCATCTTCACCACTGAATTTTTTAAACTTAGGTACCCGCCAACCACTAGGAGATCTCAAGTAATCATAATGTAAAGGATATGGCCTATGATAAATGGGTACCTTCCATTGAGAGGAACCATATGGATTTCTGGCATGAGCTAAATCCTCTTGAATTCGGCTAGAGCTAGAATTAGTAGCATATGAAGCCGAATCACAAGCGATGGTTTTCTCATTCTTTGCTGAATTCTCACTAATTCGGCTTGAGTTAGTGATAACATGTGAAGCCAAATTGTAAGAACTACTCTTAACACACCTTGTTGAATTTTTATCAATTCGGCTAGAATTATATGAAGCCGAATTATGAATAGGAATATTGGCACAAGGTGTTGGATTTTGAGAATAATTGGCTAAATAATTAACATCATCAAAGCCAATTTTCTCATCCATCGGCTTGTCTAATAGTGGAACTACATAATCTAAACTTACGGCCAATGAAAAGGGATTTACATGTTGTATGTTGCTAGACGAATCAAAATATAACAAATCTTCAGCAAGCACTGGGCTCTTGATCATAATATGTATAACTAGAAGAATTAGCCGATGCAACATATCTAGTTTCGTCATTAGCAACATCAACATGGCAATTTATATCACTTGCAAAATAATTATAAAAATTATTACATGTATCTCGCAAGTTGTATCTCAGAATCACATGCAAAATAATTATAAAACTCGTCATATGTATTTGCAAGTTGTACCTCGGGATTATCGGAGTAGTAATGCGACGAATCACCTTGGTACTCCATGAATTAAAGCTTGACCGCCTTGCTAAATTTTTCGATGAGTAGCACCGCACGTTGCAAGATAGCAAATGAGAAAATAAGGGGTCAAAACTAGATGCAATCGGCCTTTTTGGGCCGGATTGAATGGTAATAGCGATCACAAAAAGATGGATCAATGAAGATTTTAGGGCTAGGTCAAAGAGATTCGGCTGCAAGATTGAGCCGAAGCAATCTTCTTCCCCAGCGGAGTTGCCAAAAAGTGTGTTGATGCCGAATTAGGTCAACACACCGCACGTGGGCTTTAGACGCCCTCGAGGTAGCCCTAGGCGACCTGCAACGCAGCAACGACGCAGCGTGACCGGCAAACCGATCTAGAGATCGATAGACCGATGTGGAGCTCGTCGACGGCCGAAGATAACCAACACCTTTCGCGGTGAAGAGCGGCGAGGTTTACGAGCAAACCGGCAAAGGATAATCGACGTGTTTACGGACGAAGAACCGACTAGTTTCCGAGCAAACTAGCAAAGGAGCCGTCGAAGCCCTAGCCTGAGAGGGATCTCGTCAGGGCAAGGAGGTCGCCGGTTGCCCTAGGTCGGCGGACGAGCCTAGGACGCCATCCTTGATCGCCTGGATCAAGCCATGGGGCAGCACGGAGCTGGAGAATAGAGCAAGGGTAGAAGATAGATTGATCGTGTTGATCGTGTTGTGTTTGTTTGTCGATTGGTTGGATGGGTTCAATCGGCCATGATCCCCTCAAATATATAGGGGGGGGGGTGGTCTTATCCCAGTAAGAAACTCTCCCAAAACTCCTCCGTTCAAGTTTCCCACGAGTTGGGCTTTCCAAAAGTCCGATTCGTAGACGAATCGGACTTCCCGACAAGGCGTCAGACGCGTCCGACGCCCCCGGACGCGCGTCCGACGCCAGCGTCTGCCGGTCGCGCGCACACGGGAAGTTTCTGTTCCGCGTCCGACGGGCGCCGGACGCGTCCGACGCCGGCGTCCGGCGCCGTGTTGGCACGCGCGGCTCCCGGTCCAGCGTCTGACGCCGCGTCCATCGCTCTAGGCAGCGCGCGTCCGTCGGTCGGGCCGATCCAAGAGGTCTCTGGTCCGCGTCCTTCGCGGCTGACCGCGTCCGACGCCTGGCTTCAGCCGCGTCCGACGCCGTTGTGCCTGCCGCACGCGCTCGCCCGACTGCACCGGATGCCCGGGGGCGCGTCCGACGCGTTGGGGTCGGCGTCCGGCGCTCATGACTGCGCCGAATTTCGCCCGTCTTCGCCGTTCGTCGATGTATTGACTTACATTTTACTCCTTTGCCAAATTTAAGTGTCAACAGCATGTATATTCAATAACTCATCATGCCCGCCACAATGTAATCCTATTGGTATTGGTCTTTTGCTATTGACTTTTGTAATGAATTTTGAGTTTCTCAGCACACTCTCAGCACACTGAAAGCCGGCCAGAGAAGCAGCGCAAAACTTGTTTGTTCTACATTTCGTTGATTTTTTTAGAAACCAGCATTCTATTTTTTTTCAAAAGACAACGCAATACCTGAATACCAGGATGTTGTTTTAACTTCTAGCTTTGGCCGGCGGAAAACCGAATAAAAGCTGAAACAAGCGTATACTTAAAACCGAAGTAGAGTCCCTGGGAGCATCCTTTGAGACTGATGACAGAGCCTCGTGGCGTGGATCCGGTCTGTGACTGTGTGCTGTCCACGGGGACCCACGATGCCGAAAACTGAGAGGTTCCCAGCGGGAGCGGATTCACTGCATCGCGTCTGTATACTCCATCCGCTGCAGACGTATCCTCAGCGTACGACGCGTGGACAAGCGACGAATCGGACGCTCGCGACGCCGCCGCCTTCTCCCGTACCACACTCGGCTTGGCTTCACCAGCCCGTCAGCTCGTGTGCTGAGCGAGGCATGCTACACGCTCGGCTCAGGCTCTCCTGCCGCCACCGCCGCCGCGATTGAATCCGTGGCCCGTGGGTTGGATTCAAACAGAGGGGGCGGCAAAAGGAACTAGGTGGAGGGGATGAACCAAGGACGAAGGCCATAAGTTGCGCCAGAGGAAGCATCGGCCACGGTGGGTGAGCGCGATGCGGCGACGAGAGCACAAAGTGAGTCACCTCCTTCAATCCTTGCGGAGGGCGACGGCGATGGCACCTGGCCCGACCGAGCCAAGTTGTCAGCATGTCAAAAATAGGTGTACTACTCTTCTCGTCACCCTAGGATAGTAGGATGTGCTCGCCAACACCTTCCAATTTCCTGCAGATGTATCCTGAACCAAAGGTGAGATCATATAGACCATGCCCTGCACATGTTTGTTGTTTTGCTCGGTGAATTTTCGGTGTTTCTTTTTTTTTTGATTTAAACGGGGCGCCGGCGAAGAGTCCCCCACCCGATCCATTTGCCACGGATGCCGAGTAAAACCTCGGGGGTGGACCGGGGTATAGACCCCTCGCGGTTTGAGGCCATGGCGGCCGGTTTACATGAATTAGAGAAAGTAAGGGGGGGGGGGGAGGGGAGGATACATAAAGTCGGTTTACGGTATCGGGCGATTTACATCAAACGTATAGAGCTCCAGAACGCGTGAAGAGAAGTGGACTTCTGGGGGACACGGCACAGCCACAAGTCAGCGGAGTTCTTGCACACCGCGATCAGCCTGTCCACGCAGGGGGGGCATGTGTCTGAAGACCACGTCATGGCGATGCTTCCATAGTTCCCAGCAGATGTTGACGGCATTTAGACCCTGTTTTCATCTCATGAAAGCCGTCAACATTTGTCACAATCCAGAGCTATACCCAGCAAATAAGTAGTGACATAGGTAAATTTCACTTGGTTCCACTTGTACATGTCATTATTTGGGTGCAGGTGCAGACAACTACAAATCAAGCACGAACAAGCTTAAATGAAGAAAATGTGACAAAACTCCAAATGAGCTGGAAACACACTCCATGACACGTGGGGACAATGGTGCAACAAGGCTGGTGGGCCCACCTGGCCAAACCCTGTCGGCCGACCAGGTCCTCGGTGGTCCCACTGCTGGATCGGTCCCACCGACCTTGGGATGCTTCTAGAAGGTGACACATGTCACCGGGGATTGGACCCCGGTCGACCGACCTAGCAAGTGGGCCAACCAAAGGTCGGTTGGCCTCCCACCGACATGCTGAAGCCTCCTGGAGCTGACACGTGGCAAATGGGTGAAAAGCCTCGGTCGGCCGACCGAGGGTTTGGGCCCATCCTGGGTCGGTTGTCCCAAACCGACCTCAGGAGCACATCCTGGCCCTCCATTCAAGTCGGTTGTGAAGTCGGTTGATCCAACGTCGCATGGTGAAGATCACGCGGATCGCTGACATGGCGTTTCCTTAGCCCCTACTCCAACTAGGGCTATAAATACCCCCTCACTCCCTCATTTGTAAGACATCAAGGAGAAGCCTCTTGAGAGCCATATAGTTATGTAGTCCACTATAGTAATAGTAGTAGTGTGTGAGTTAGAGTGAGTCGAGCGGAGCTCGGGGTCTCCGAAGTCATCTTCTGGAGAGTCTGGTATGTCTTCCTCTGGGTCTAGTAAGATTCTCAGTATTTAATATATATATTATTCTTGTTTTGCACTCTGAGTAGTGCTAGTATTTACTTTATGCCTTAGTTATCGTAAGTATACATTCTTTCTGCTGGCACATTGCTCTCTCCTGAGCGGGCGTATGTCAGGCTCTTGAGTGAAGTGCTCTAGGCCCTAGTCTAGGTTTAGAGTAGTAGAGATAGTGTAGGCGCGGTGTCTAGACTAGATCTGCCGGTGTGAACGTCCTGGCCGCACCCGGAACGCCCACAAGTGTAGTGTGACAGCCTTCCGTTGGGACCTTGGAGTTCTCCCGAGCGTGTTGTTAGGTTAGATTGTAGGCCTACTTTGGGGGTCGCTTCAGGGTGCGTTATTTTAGCATCCTGTCTCGTCCGTCGGCCGTAGCAGAAAGTTAGAGTTAGTTCTCACGTATACTTAGGATAGCTGGGTTAGGATCTAAATGCTAGGACTAATTCATGGAAGTAAGCTAAGACCCATTAGGAATCTCACACTCACTCGTTGTCCTCTCACCTAGCTGCTATTCCATTAGTTACCCCTTAGACTCTCTTACCAACTCCTTGATCCATCCTTGCTATCCACTTAGCTCATCCCACTAGCACTAGCGATACTAGATGATAGACATCTGGATCTCCTTTCCTTATTGACTCCAAGCTACGGCTTTCCCTTGGGAGAAATATAAATCAACAACCTTGGAATACTCCTTGGTGAAATGCTACAGCGGTAGATTCTGTGCGCTTGCGGAATATCCAATAGATATAGAATTACCCCTCCTGGCATCTCTAGCGTTGCTGCCATACTTCTGGTGGTTGCACTAAGAAATGCCAACAAGCATTTCCGGCGCCGTTGCCGGGGAAAGCGTCGGCCTAGGAGTTTTAATAGGATCGAATCTAGGGTCGTGACCAATCTAGTTATCTATTAGTGTTAGGGGTTTACCTCTCACCTGTCTTGCTTCTCGTTATCGTGAAGCTGGACGGTGCATGAACGGTTGTTGAGGAAAACTAGACATTGTCAAGTTTCACCTCCAGGGTTCATTCAAACCTAAATCCATTCACGGAAGGAGGCTTTGCACTAGTTATCAAATTAGCCATGACCCAAAAGATCATCCCTGACTATTCTGCACCATTAGTTGACTATGTCGCTACGGGTTTGCAGCTTAGCTTGGGGGATGCAAACTTTTGAGTCTGTGCTCATCATTATGGTGCAAGCCAACCCGTTTGTGGGAAACCACACGGAACGCCAATGCCCATCTCCAATATTTCCCGTAGGTGTGTGGGACTTCTATCGTTAGAATACCTCCACAAAAGCCATCTGACTTCGCCTTTTCCCACTCTTGCTTTTGGGAAAGGTGAAGCGGTAGTTTTAAACCGACAGAGAAGAAATCGCCGTCAAGAGAAATCTTTCTCATCATTAGTGACGGAACGACTCCATCACTCATAATCCAATCATAGATTATGAGTGATGACTCAAGGATGTCGTTCAATCCTTTTGTGAATCTTTGTGCATCATTATTTTTACTTCCATTTTCCACTCTAGTATGTTTTGGTTTGGTTGTGCTTAGCGGTTTCTTCCATAGGTGTTTTAAATTAAGCATGGTGCTTAGGTTAATCTGCCTACCTTAATCAAATAAGACATGGAGTCAAGTTTGATTAATTGAACCAAAAATTACTAGTGTAGACCGTGGTTGTATACCTGGACTAACCCCTGCAGGAAGTTCAAATCCAAAAGGGTAAGTCATTGAGATAGATTCACAAATGCGGTGAACATTGAATGAAACCTTGATCAAGAAAAAGAATGGAGATCTCGAAGGTTTGGCAAAGTGCAACCATCCCCATCCATCTCCAGGATGGAATGGTGCACATTCAAGCTCGATCGTAAATGGAGAGGTCCTGCTCTATGGACCTAAAACATGGAGCCCTCGCTGATAAGGTATGTCAAGTTATCTCATATTTACTTTCGCATTTCAATTTTGCATTTCCCTTTTCAATTGCATGTTTACTTTTAGCACCGCATTTTTATTTCAACAAAATAATTTAGACATAGGGAATAAAACTTGAGAAGAGTGATTAGAGAAAAGTTGAGTGGTGGGGCCACCATGGCCGGTCAACCGACACAATCTTGTGGGGTCCACCACCTCTCTCTTCACTCTGGCTAGAAGCAGGGATCCAAGGAGCAGCATAGGATGCCTTGGTGCTCCAAGGCACAGGTCGACCGACCTGGACTTGGTGTCACTAGGCAACCTGCTATCTCCCAATGATGATAACCATGGATCCTATGCCCACCACACTAGCCAGAATTCGAGGAGAGATGGTTCATTGCTCATGACTTTAGCTTAGGATGCCGCTTCGAGCATCTTGAATGCTTTAGGAAGCATGCCACCAGCCAAAGCCAGCATAGGGAGTAGCAACGCATACTTAAGTGTTCCCATGGTTCATGGGAATCACTTTGATGCTTGTCTCCACATCTGCTTTCTCATTTTCTCTTTCACCAAACACTAGACATAGGAATCCAAACAACCTCAGCAACTTTGGACCATGACCACCATCACCCTTGCCAGACAACCTAACTTAGACTAAAGTGGTTGGGGGACACAAACCTTGGTCGACCGACCCGGGTTTATGGTCCAATGCTAGTGACCTTTTGCAAACACTAGGATAGATTCCTTGTCGGGGAGAGCATGCTTGCATAGGGGCCGGGGCCAGGTCGGCCGACCTGCCCTTTTGTGAGGCCTTGCCTTGCCCTTTCACCCCTATAGCTAGCACACCAAGTTGAGCTCAATACCACAAAGCATAACCAAAAGTAGAATTATCTCGAGCTCACTTGGCCTTCTCTTTTCTCTTTAGTGCTCCAAGCCTTCTCAAGCTTAGTGTAGTAGTAGCCATAACCAAAAAACCCAAAAACATTTCCCTTTCCAAATGCATATAAAAACAAAAAAAATATACATATATATAGAGACAACCTTTTGCTTAACCTGCTGAGTAACTTGGGGACCAGGTGGGGCCCATGGCTGGGTCGGTCGACCCAGCCTTGGTGCCACCCATCTGCCAACTTTGCCCCCTTGCTTTGCCATGCCATGTTCATGACTTGCTTTTAGCTAAAATCTTAAAATCATGACATGTATAGCTACATAAACATCTAGATAAAGCTAGCTTGGCAAACTCTGCAGCTTTAAGCAAATAACTTTCAGGGCACTTAGTTGGTTTGTCGCTTGAGAGTGTCACCAGAACTTGGGGGAGGCCCACCTCCTTCCAGCTTCTGGTATGTGTGATCACATAGCTATAGGATGAGTGCTACAAGAACATGAAGACAGGAAACTGTCAGCTTACATCCTAGGAACTAAACTCCCTCACTCTCATCCCTTGCTTTAGCTAAGAAGATGAAGAAACTCACCATCCCATTTAGCTGAGCAAGAGTGATTAAGCCACTAAGCCAAGCATAACCTTGAGAGCAACTGGCACTAAGATTTTGAGCTGGTAGACCGCCAAAGGTAGGGGTCAGCCGATCCCACCATTGAGCCTACTTATGCTCCTTTCACTTTGGCTAGATGTGTAGATTTAGGGACAACACTCGGATACTCAAGGAGTCTCCAAGTGTGGGTCGACCGACCCACGCATGAACCCCATGGGCGTCCTGTTGTCTTCTACTCACCTCACAAAAGAATCCTATACACACTATGCTAGCCAAACATTGAAAGAAATGGTCCCTTGGTCCATCACTCTTAGCATAGATACTCCTCTTCACCTTGGGACCAAACCACCAGCTCATATCGCAAAGTGGTCAACGAGACATGCTTGAGTGCTCCCATGGTTCATGGGAATCACTCGAGCCATGCCCCCACTTTTGCCAATCACCTTCTATAGTTCACCAAGCACTAGACTAGGGAATCAATGAAATATCACCACCTCTGGTCCACACCTAGCCTTCACTCTCCTAGAATTCCATGGCAAAAGGTTGAGAGTGTTGAGAGGCCAAGCTTGGGGGGCCTCCGACCCCACCTTGTGCCAATTTAGAGATGGATTCATTAGGATTCCCTGCTTATAGTCCAATAGAACATTTAGTTGTGCTTAGGGGAGATCAGCCTACCTTAGCCTTGAGACTTCACCATTTGCCTTTCTCCCCCTGTGAACAACCTTGCAATGTGAGCCCAAATCCACACTTAGAATCATCTTGAGCTCACATTGCCTTCTCTTCTCTCTCTAAGATGGGGGATGCCACGAGCATGCTCCTAAAGAGAGAAAAAGAGAGATGTTTTGGGAGTGCACCCAACATAGTGTGACCTCCACTCACTTCCCACTTTGGCACAGAGCAAGGGGAGGAGCATCCTGAGTCAGTCGACCCAGGAGGTACTCTCTTTCCCCCGTGAACACTTGCGAGCCCTTCTTCCTGTAGCAATAGAAGTTTGACTTGCTCAATGAGCAAGTGTGGCGTGTGTCACTACCCACTAGCACACTCTGCTGTGGGAGTGACTATGCCCCACAAGGACCACTATCACTTGGGAGGACTAATGCTAATGCTAATCTTTGTTTTCCTAGCGTGTCCTTGTGTTGTCTCACCTTTTGCAGCTAAGAGAAGAAGTTGTTCCCTCCAATAAATGCCTTGGGCACCTCCACTGAGAGTAAGAGAGTCCAAGAGCAGCCTCATGTCTGGCCCTCTTGGACCGCACAGGCAAGAAGCCAAAGTGTTGCAGGAACAAGCAGACCCTGTAAGTGAAAGTGTAGAAGAGATGATGAGGTAAAGTCCATGGACATTCAACGTCCATATGAAGACTTGCCATATCACACTCCAAGAGTGCGCACTCCTTACCCATGGGGGTGGAGAGAGGCGCCATCAAAAGATGGACATGGACGACCTCATCGACAACAGTAAGCTTGGCTCAACAGAACGCCCAACCTCTACAACTATGCAAGATGAGCAAAAGCCAAGCTTGGGGGAGATCCTCTCCCCCACTAAGGTACGTTTATCCAAGGTATGTCTTCTATCTTGCATTTTCCCTTATTTACTTTATTGCTTTATAAACAAAATAAA
This sequence comes from Themeda triandra, assembly GCA_018135685.1. NCBI lineage: Eukaryota > Viridiplantae > Streptophyta > Magnoliopsida > Poales > Poaceae > Themeda > Themeda triandra. The sequence continues at coordinate 11,420 of JAENPR010002538.1, read as the reverse complement.
AGTTTGATTATAATAAAAAGGCTTATCTATATCATGCTTCATGAGTGCTCTTCTTCCTATGGAAATGATTGTTAAATTGCTAGTTAATGTTTCTCTAATGCTTATTTATAACTTAGCACTTCTCTAAGTACGGATTACTTGGCACTCTTAACTATCATGAACTTGATCACTTAGTGGGTTGCAAGTGCTAAAACAAAGTCTAAGTTGTTGTGAGATATGAGATAGTTAAGATAAGAGCTCTATACTATTATTCTAAGCACGCATGATTGCCAGAGAATTTATTTCAAAAATGAATGAAAAACTTAATTGTTCCTCAATGGTGTTGAAACTCCTACCACAGCCATATTTATACCTTGATATATCCATAAGCCTTCTACATAAGCTACTTGCTTGCATTGAGTTTGGTTAAGACTTGTAGAACCTTTGTTAGAGGTTTGTCGTGGCCCTAAGATCAAGATCCACACATCACCAAATATGCTTGCTTCTAATCCGAAGTACGCAACCATCTTGCTCCTACCCCAGAGTACGCATCTTACTACCATCATTTATCTTGCTCCTACCACGGGAGTACGCATCTTACTACCACCATTCATGCTACTCCTATCCGGGGTACGCATCTCACCATCATAATTATGCTACTCCTACACCGGGAGCACGCATCATCATCCATACCACCATCATTGTCTTGCTTCTACACTGGAAGTACGCACCATCATCATTTTATCCTATGGGTTGCTCCATGCTCCACAGTTAGAGATTCTCTCTCAGTTATCATTTGTAGGTGAGACACATCCCATAAAGGCTAGGCATCTATTGAGATTCAAAAAAAAAAAAAATGAAAAAAAGGAAAAAAAAGAGAAGAAGAAAGAGCTAGCCTTGTCTCAATAGAAGTAGAAAGAGAGATAGCATAAAATAAAGGAGCAACCTCATCCACCATACATCCATCCTTTTCTTATTACCTTACCATTTCATTACATTCATCCATTCCATTCATATCATCTTACATCTTGATCTAAGGGTATGATAAGACTCTGCTGTGGTCCAAGATTTCAATTTTTCTTAACTAAGACAACATATGCCTTGTAAGTACGCTATTCCTTGACATACCTACTTAAGCTCCACATAAAGCCTTATTAGAGATAGGATGTCTTTGAAAGGCAAACACATGATGTGCCTTAGTGAGGATTCATACACCACTTGAGTGACTTAAGAGAAACTATTTGAGGAACATTAAGATTTCTTTTGAAAAACTTATAAAAAAAAACCTCTGGCATGAAACTTGCTAAAAGAATGAGAAAAGTAGATGCTCTAGTCAAAGCTGTTCTGTCTTCCAACATCCCAAGACTAAGTTAATGCCATAAGCCCCATGAGTGCTAGAGTAATATTGACGTGTTAGCATTGCTAATTTTTCCATTCAAGGAGAAGTTCTTTGTTGTGCACTTAGTATTATTGAGATGTTAACTTAGTGATAACACATGATCCACTGATGCTAAGTCTTATTGTTTGCTCGGGACGAGCAAAGGTTAAGCTTGGGGGATCTTGTTGACGGCATTTAGACCCTGTTTTCATCTCATGAAAGCCGTCAACATTTGTCACAATCCAGAGCTACACCCAGCAAATAAGTAGTGACATAGGTAAATTTCACTTGGTTCCACTTGTACATGTCATTATTTGGGTGCAGGTGCAGACAACTACAAATCAAGCACGAACAAGCTTAAATGAAGAAAATGTGACAAAACTCCAAATGAGCTGGAAACACACTCCATGACACGTGGGGACAATGGTGCAACAAGGCTGGTGGGCCCACCTGACCAGACCCTGGTCGGCCGACCAGGTCCTGGTGGGTCCCACCTGCCGGATCGGTCCCACCGACCTTGGGATGCTTCTAGAAGGTGACACATGTCACCAGGGGATTGGACCCCTGGTCGACCGACCTAGCAAGTGGGCCAACCAAAGGTCGGTTGGCCTCCCACCGACATGCTGAAGCCTCCTGGAGCTAACACGTGGCAAATGGGTGAAAAGCCTCGGTCGGCCGACCGAGGGTTTGGGCCCATCCTGGGTCGGTTGTCCCAAACCGACCTCAGGAGCACATCCTGGCCCTCCATTCAAGTCGGTTGTGAAGTCGGTTGATCCAACATCGAATGGTGAAGATCATGCGGATCGCTGACATGGCGTTTCCTTAGCCCCTACTCCACCTAGGGCTATAAATACCCCCTCACTCCCTCATTTGTAAGACATCAAGGAGAAGCCTCTTGAGAGCCATATAGTTATGTAGTCCACTATAGTAATAGTAGTAGTGTGTGAGTTAGAGTGAGTCGAGCGGAGCTCGGGGTCTCCGAAGTCATCTTCTGGAGAGTCTCGGTATGTCTTCCTGCAGGGTCTAGTAAGATTCTCGGTATTTAATATATATATTATTCTTGTTTTGCACTACGAGTAGTGCTAGTATTTACTTTATGCCTTAGTTATCGTAAGTATACATTCTTTCGGCACATTGCTCTCTCCGAGCGGGCGTATGTCGGGCTCTTGAGTGAAGTGCTCTAGGCCCTAGTCTAGGTTTAGAGTAGTAGAGATAGTGTAGGCGCGGTGTCTAGACTAGATCTGCGCGGGTGTGAACGTACGACGCACCCGGAACGCCCACAAGTGTAGTGTGACGGCCTTCCGTTGGGACCTTGGAGTTCTCTGAGCGTGTTGTTAGGTTAGATTGTAGGCCTACTTTGGGGGTCGCTTCGGGGTGCGTTATTTTAGCATCTGTCTCGTCCAGTCGACGCATGGCGAAAAGTTAGAGTTAGTTCTCACGTATACTTAGGATAGCTAGGTCAGGATCTAAATGCTAGGACTAATTCATGGAAGTAAGCTAAGACCCATTAGGAATCTCACACTCACTCGTTGTCCTCTCACCTAGCTGCTATTCCATTAGTTACCCCTTAGACTCTCTTACCAACTCCTTGATCCATCCTTCCTATCCACTTAGCTCATCCCACTAGCACTAGTGATACTAGATGATAGACATCTGGATCTCCTTTCCTTATTGACTCCTAGCTACGGCTTTCCCTTGGGAGAAATATAAATCGACAACCTTGGAATACTCCTTGGTGAAATGCTACAGTGGTAGATTTTGTGCGCTTGCGGAATATCCAATAGATATAGAATTACCCCTCCTGGCATCTCTAGCGTTGCTGCCATACTTCTGGTGGTTGCACTAAGAAATGCCAACAGCAGAGCAGGAGGATGAGGCTGGGGCGGGCAGCGGGGGGCACACCAGTCGGCGCCGCGGTGCACCAGAGGGCGTCGACCTTGGCGATGTTGGCATGTCCCCAGCCGATCTTGTCCCAGAAACTTGCTGCGAAGGGGCACTCAGAAATGATGTGATCAGCTGTCTCGTTGCCCCTCTTGCACAGGTCACAAGTGTCATTGTCCACAATGTTTTTTCTCAGCAGGTTGGATTTGCATTGGATCCGGTTCTGCACTAGCAGCCACGCGAAGAACTTGACCCCGGGTGCTGCGAAGTTGTTCCAAACAAAAGTGAAGAAGGGTGACTTCTGATCCCCCAACACTGATGCTCTGTAAATGAGGCTCGTGCACAGCTTGCTGCTTGCCTTTTCCATCCCACAAATGCGCACATCCGGCGATGGCATTAGGGCTACATCTCGCAGCATGTCGCTCAGGCTCTGGAGCTCATCGCGGGCTCTTGTGGTGAGTCTTGGTTGGACAAGGTTCACAATCCCAACTGCTAGCACTTCCTGAACTGACTCCCGGCGATCAACAAAGTGACTGAACAAGGCCGGGAATCTGGTGGTGAGGGGGAGGCCATCAATCCACAGATCATGCTAGAAGGAAGTTGCCCCACCGTCCCCCACATCTACCCTTGTAATGCATCTGTACGCCGGCAACAACTCTCTCAAAGCACCCCAATGTGACCCTTCCAGTTCGCCACTCAGATCGGATAGCCTGATATGTTGGAGCGCCCACTTCACCCATGACGAGCCCTCAGGATGAAATAGCCGATGTATCAGCTTCAGAAGGAGGCACGCGTGCTGCGTGTCCAGCCGTTTAATGCCCAGCCCACCATCCTCTTTGGTGGCTGTAAGTGCAATAAAGCCACCTTGTGGGTTTTGGTGTTGATGATCACCGAATTAGGGAACTAATGAGATTTATCGAGATGACAAGCGAGAGAATGGAAAAAGATGTTGGTAAACGGGTTGCGGTACCCCCTCGGTTCTTGAAGGATGGCTTCTTTGGACTCGAAAGGTTTAATTTCGTTTTATTTTTGAATCTTAAGTTTATGAAAAGCCGTACTATTAAGGGGGATTCTAGGTTAGTTGGTCAAGTGTGCAACCAGATGCTCAAATCCATACCAAACACATCCTTACACCCAACCAAAGCAGCCAGCCAAAATTCAGATCCTTTCGAGCTGTTTTGGTAGGGGCGATAGTGTCGCCCTTAATGGGCGACATTGTCGCCCACTGTTGACCATTGAGAATGAGTCAGTATTTATACAGCGGCCTTCTCTCACAACGGTCATCTTCTTCCTCTATCCATTCATTCGAAATCCTGAACAGCCAAAGGCTCTCCCTCTCCCCTCTATTGGAGCTCCCACCTTCCTCAAGCCAATCTGCAAATCCCACTAGCAAATCTTGAGGAAAAAGGCAACAAACTCCAATCGAAGAGCAGATCCACTGATTCCCAAAGTTTGAGAGCATTTGGTGCATGTTTGGCCGGCGACCCCTAGGGTTTGTTACTCTTGAAGCTTGCTCCTAGCCAGCTAGGCGTCGCCCTTGAGTTGCCAACTCGTGTGGCAACCCTGGGAGGTTTGTAACCTCACTCTACAGCAAAGAAATCACCCTTTCACCTCTCTCTTGACTTGAGATTGAGGAAAGGACCAACCTTTGTGGTGATGTCTAATCCTTTTGTGGATACCTCAACAACGTGGACACCTCAACAACGTGGACTTAGGCAAGCCTTTTGTGGCGAGCTGAACCACAGGATAAATAGCTTATCTCGCGTGCTTCAGTTTTACTTACTGCTGTTCCTGTTGTTGAGTAGTTGCTAGGGTTGTTTTACTAGATCGCTAGTTTTCTCTCAGCAGATCACTGCTAGTGAGTAGTTTGTCTCTGTCAAGTTTCAGCTTCAGTAGGTTTATATCTGTCAGGCGATAGTGTCGCCCAGGTTGAGCGATAGTGTCACCCGAGCTTCTGGCATCTGCTCAAGTTGATTTTTGACAGGCCTATTCACCCTCCTCTAGGCCATTTACCCTTCCAGAGATCCTACAAGTGGTATCAGAGCATGGTTGCTTCGTATACGCTTAACCGCGTGAAGTATGGAAGGTGCCGTGGGGGCATCCAAGCCGAAGGGTGTCGATGTACACACTCTGGATACTAGCAATGAGTTATGAGTATCTTCGACTGATAATACCATTGCCAAGGAAGGTGGCAAGACCACAGATCCGGAGTTGAATGACTCCGAGAGAAGAAGAAGGAAGAGAAGGAAAGAAGAGAAGCAATAAAGAAAAAAGAACACTCGATGAAAAGAAGAGCAAAAAAGAAGCTAGAAGACTCATCAGAGAGCAAAGAGAAGAAAGAGGAAAGGCAAATGCACTTGCCAAGGAAGGGAAGAAGAAGAAGAAAGAAGAAGAACATATATCATCATCTAGTGAGCTCTCTAGTAGCTCAGATGATGGTGATGATGATGTGTCATATTACTCCTCCAACAAGAGTAAGGACAAGAGCAAGAAGGAGGATAGCAAGAAGAAGGACAACAGTGTCGGGTACCTAGATTATGGGGCCTTTAACCTTTGGGCTAAGAGATGAACAGAACCATCATTGCCTTCCCATAATCCTCAACTAGCCAAAGAATGCCCTGATACATCCCCTCGAGCCACGCAAGGCCAGCCTACGAACAGGCTCGAGGCCCACCGCATGGATCACGCACCTCGAGGCGTTACCACCTGACCACTCAGAAATTGGCTCGAGGTGATAATGGAACTCCCTCGAGCGAACGCAAGCCTCGAAGAGGTTCAGACAACACCACAGAGCCTACGAGTCAGCTCGAGCCATACTTTATGGATTAACCGTCTCGAGACAGAACAACCCAACCGCTCGAGATGGTGACGGAAACCCCTCGAGCGAATGACCGCTCGAGAGGATGACGGAAACCCCTCGAGCGATCGAGGGCTCGAACGGATCTCTCGAGACCACTCTCCCCAGATGCCCACATGGCTACAGGGCTCGAAAATAGTAAGAAGTATGCCTGCTCCGCCTAACCCCATGGCTACAGCGCGTGAAATAGTGAGAAGTACGCCGGTCACTTCTCCTATTCCACCGCCCATACCCGGGATTCGGGCATGCCAGGCATCACTGTTACACCACGCCGAACACTATGCAGCGTACGGCGTCCCTTCTGAATGCAATTGTCAACTCTACGTACCACCAAACCCGTCGCTCAGTCCCGTTGCCCGGGCCATCTACCCCTCGAAGCGGTCATTAACCACTCGAGGAATGATGACGGACACGACCTAAGCATGGGGCGCGCAGTGCCCTGTCTTTCCCACCTCGACGGCCATACGGTGGGGTTCTCGGGTGCACGTGCTCGTCTCCGCCAGCGCCGTACCTCGACTACGTCAGCCCACTACCGAGAAGGACGAGCAGGCCATCATCACCCACGCTGCTACAGGCTCGAACTGGGCAAAAGCATGGATCCACAGGCTCGAACCGCACCGAAGGGAGCATCTACAGTCTCGACGACTCGACGTGACACCCATGCCGCGACGTCACGCCCACGATAGCCCTAGCCGCCATGTGACCCTGGGCCTCCCCTTGGCCTATAAAAGGGGACGCCAGGGCATAGTATAGGGCACGTTGGCACGCCTTCACGCTCATCACACACTCACTCTAAACGGCTAAGTCCCGCTTGTATTCACCCCTGTACAAGCACCTCGGTGCAAGATAATACAAATCTCCCCCCTCTGCTGGACGTAGGGCATTCTTTGCCTGAACCAGGATAAACACTTGTGTTCTTCTTGCATCACCATCCGGATTAGGGAGCATGCATAGAAATTTACTCGTTGGTGTGACACCCCCTGGGTACGAAACACCGACAGTTGGCGCGCCAGGTAGGGGCTCTGTGTGTTTCACGCAATTTCCCGCCATTTTTCCAGATGGCTGCTCCCACTTTCTCGCTTCCGTTCGCCACGGTGATCTGGTTCGGGAGTTTGGAGTTCATGTCGCTCGGCACGGGGTACGACATGACCCTGCTCTCGGTCGGAGAACCGAGCGGAGGCCGCACTTCTCCACCGCGCTCCGGGAGAGTCGCACGCGGTCGCGCCACCACGGCTCGCCGCCTAGGTGGGAGCGCCACCGGCCCGCAACATCATCGTACGCCGCGCGGGGGCCCAGGCTCGCGCTCCCGCGCCGTTCCGTCGGGCCGCGGTACACCGGACGGGGCACCGGGCGCGCGGCCGGGCGTGGCGCGCGGGCAAGTGGCGCTCGGCGCGGACCACGGCTTCACTTTCACCATGCGCTCCCGGGTGCCCGGCGTGGCCCTCGAGGGCGCGTGCACGACCGCCGTCACCCAGCTTGTTGCCGCACGGGCTCTGCGAGCTCGTCGCGGGCTCCATTCGGCTCGCCACTAACGCCGCCACATACGCTGATGGGATACACTCTAGCATGGGAGCGCAGGAGGAGGGCCCTGGCTCCCTCTTGCGCGCAACCATGAGCCTAGAGGCCGTATGGCCAGCGTTCGCGGACCTCGATTTCAACAGGGTGCCAGGTCCCCGGCGTGACGTCACGCTCGGCAACCTGCGCCGCTAGATCGAGGAAGAGAACACGGGGAGGCTATGGACCCCGTCCTATGCCGACCCTAACTCTGATGATTCCGATTCAGGCTGCTATGACCACACCCGAGAGTGTTTCCGTATCGAGGGAGAAGACTCAACGGATGCAGACAATAACAGTCCCACAGCCGCTCCAACTGACCGGCCGGCGGGGGTGATTACGGCGGGAGCGGTCATCGTCGCGCCACCTCGAGGGGAACATCCCCAAGACCTAGCCAACGCGTTGCCCCTAGATGACGCCTGAGCAGCGCAGTTGGCCCAGCTTCGTGAGATAGAAGCAAGAATGGAGGCGGACCGCGTGAACCTGGAGTTACTCAAGCGCGCCGTCGAGCAAAACCAGCCCCCCTCCCTCGAGCTGCCGGCGCTCGAGGCAAGGCACGGGGCGTCTTTCAGTGCATCGTCAACGACGGGGCGCCCGAGGCACCAGCCCACTTCCCTCGAGCGAGCCAAAATGTCCTCGCAACTGCCATGTTGCTTCGTGACATGCCCGCGCCCTCGAATCTGCATGCTCAGCGGATATGGGACGAGGTCCAAGGGCTCCTCCAGACCACGGCTGCCCAGCAAGCCGAGAGCTCGGCCTCGAGGCAACGCGGGGTAGCCTTGGAGCAACCGGTCGAACCTCAGCGACACGAGCGGGAGGGCTCAGTCCACCAAGAGGCACCCCCTCGAGGCGGCAGAGCCCCGGCCCTCAACCGTCTCGTCGACAATCGAGAGCCCCAAGACGCGCGCCACGACATCAACGATAACTGGCGGCGCAAGATCGTGGGCGCCGAGGAGCGCGGCTACAACGCCCATCGAGGGGGGTGCTACGACAGCGACGAGGACCGGCAGGCTCCCGAGCCACCGGGCCCTTGAGTATTCAGCAGGGCCATCCGCAGCATGCCGTTGCCCAACCCTTTTTGACCCCCCACGAGCCTGACCAAGTACAACGACGAGACCAAGCCTGAGCTCTGGCTGGCTGACTTCCGGCTGGCCTGCCAGCTGGGAGGGGCTCGGGAGGATAAGGCCATCATACGGCAGCTCCCCCTGTTCCTTTCCGACACTGCCCGGCGGTGGCTCGAGGAGCTTCCCTCCGGTCAGATCTACAACTGGACCGATCTGGTGCGGATCTTCGAGGGGAACTTCAAAGGCACCTACATCCGCCCGGGCAACTCGTGGGACCTCCGCAACTTCAAGCAGCAGACCGGGGAGTCCCTTCGAGACTTTGCTCGATGCTTCTCCAAGCAGCGCACTGAGCTACCGCACATCCCGGACCACGACGTCATCCTGGCGTTCATCTCGGGCACCTCGTGCAAGGATCTTGTACGGGAGCTCGGGCGTAGCCGCCCAAAAACCGTCGACGAGCTCATGGATGTCGTCGCCAACTATGCTGCCGGTGACGAGGCCGTGGGAGCATTCTTCGACGAGGATGAGGGCAAGACTAAGCAGCCCGCTGGCAATGGTGAGGGCTCGAGCAAGGGCCAGAAGAGGAATGGCAAGAACAAGAAGGGCAATCAACAAGGCAAGCGCGGTATGGCGGGCGACGGCGAGGTCGCCGCGGCAGAGCGCAAGAAGCCTCGACCCCCTCCAGAGGGGGCCGTCTTCGACAAAATGCTTAAGGAGCCGTGCCCGTATCACAAGGGGCAGGCCAACCACACCCTCGAGGACTGTCGCATGCTCCGAGGCTACTTCAAAAGCCTAGGCATCGACAAAGGCGAGCAGAAGAAAGACAAGGGCGGCGACGGAGCAGGTGACAAAGATGACAACAGATTCCCATCCATTGTCAACTGCTTCATGATTTATGGCGGCCCTATGACCCAGCTGACGCCTCGACAGCGGAAGCAGGAGCGCAGGGAGGTCTTCTCGATGCGGGTGGCCACCCCACGGTTCCTCGACTGGTCCGATGCGCCCATCACATTCCATCGTGATGACCATCCGGAGCGCGTCGTTAACCCGGGTGCCTACCCACTCGTCGTTGACCTGATCATCATGAACACGCGCTTCACCAAGGTGCTCATGGATGGGGGCAGTAGCCTCAACTTCATCTACATGGAGACCCTCACGTTGCTTGGCATCACCCGGGCACAGCTCAAGCCGAGCGCTGGGGGCTTCCACGGCATCGTCCCCGGCAAGAAGGCACTCCCCATCGGCCGCATCGACCTCCCTGTTTGTTTTGGCATGCGCTCGAACTTCAAAAGGGAGACCCTCACCTTCGACGTGGTCGGATTTGGCGGGACCTACCACGCGATCCTCGGCCGGCCATGCTACGCTCAGTTCATGGCGATCCCCAACTACGCCTACCTCAAGCTCAAGATGCTGGGTCCCAACAGCGTCATCACCGTCGACTCATCCTACGAGCACGCGTACTCGTGCGATGTCGAGTGCGTCGAGTACGGGGAGACGGTCGTCGAGACCGACGAGGTGGCCAAAACACTCGACTGCCTGGCGGCCGAGGCCACCCTCCCCGCGCCCAAGCGACATGCCGGCAACTTCGAGCCCGCCGAGGACACCAAGAAGATTCTGCTCGATCCAAGCACCTCCGGCGAGAAGGCGCTGACCATCAGCGCCGCCCTCGACAGCAAATAGGAAGCAGTGCTCGTCGACTTTCTCCGCGCAAACGCCGATATGTTTGCGTGGAGCCCCTCGGACATGCCTGGCATACCGAGGGAAGTCGCCGAGCATGCCTTGGAGATCCGTCCCGGTTCGAGACCCGTGAAGCAACGCCTGCGCCGTTTCAACGAGGAGAAGCGCATGATCATCCGCGAGGAGGTCGAGAAGCTCGAGAAGGCTGGATTCATCAAGGAGGTACATCATCCCGAGTGGCTATCTAATCCTGTACTAGTAGAGAAAAAGAATGGGAAAATGAGGATGTGTGTAGACTACACTAGTTTAAATAAAGCATGTCCTAAGTTTTCATTTCCTTTACCTCGAATAGATCAAGTCGTTGATTCCACCGCGTGTTGTGAAGTACTTTCCTTTCTCGATGCTTATTCCGGTTACCATCAAATAAAAATGAAGGAGTCCGACCAGCTCGCGACTTCATTCATCACCCCTGTAGGCATGTACTACTATGTCACCATGCCCTTCGGCCTTTGAAACGCCGGGGCAACATATCAATGATGCATATTACATGTTTTTGGGAAACATATAGGAGAGACGGTTGAGGCATACGTCGATGATATCGTAGTCAAGACTAAGAAAGTAGAGAATCTCATCGAGGACCTTACAATGACGTTCAAGTGCCTCCGGGCCAAAAACATTAAGCTAAATCCCGAGAAGTGCGTCTTTGGCGTGCCTCGAGGCATGTTGTTAGGGTATATCGTCTCCCAGCGCGGGATCGAGGCCAACCCCGAGAAGGTCACGGCCGTCATGAGAATGGGGCTGATTTGAGACCTGAAGGGGGTGCAGAAGGTCACGGGTTGCCTAGCAGCCCTCAGTCGTTTCATCTCGCGCCTAGGAGAGAAAGCCTTGCCGTTGTACCGACTCCTTAAAAAATCCGAGCACTTTGCATGGACGCTCAAGGCAGAGGAAGCCCTCTCAAGGCTGAAGAGCATGCTCACCTCCCCTCCAGTGCTCGTGCCACCCAGACCTGCCCAACCTAATAAACCGGCCA